>JBAMNC010001299.1:0-200380 GCA_037902135.1 Cetoscarus ocellatus
CTGAGGGTGTTCATTTGGACGTGAGTGTCTGAGTTTTGATTCAGTGCTTTCAGTTTGAGGTCCCAGCCTCTTTTTTCTACTACTGTTTTACACTTTGATGGCTCCTCAGTCTATTAGAGAAGGTCGCCCTGTGCATCCCTCAAAACGCTCAGCTACTGTCTTCATTAGGGGGTTGCGTAGTATTGATTTAATGCTAATATTCAATATGTCCCATATTACTGAACTCATCTTTGCTGATATCAATACTTTTCATCAGGAGCACAAAGTCATAACTGCTGATTTCAACAAGTCTCCTAATGGTCAGGGACATAAACTGTAGGTTTTCACAGACGATGCAGCGCTTAACAGATTTATTAGCCCACCCATTGTGAGGTTTATGCCCTCAGCTGCCCCTAAAAATTAAAAGCTTTATAATTACAAGGAACATTTATATGTGTCTGTACTGGTTAAGTACAGCAGCATGTAGAAGCTCTGTGACTGAAATTGAAAGTTTAATGTTTAAAAATAATCATTGATGTAATTCATGAATTTTCAGATTTATTGTTCTATAAGAAAAAACAGTAAAAAATAGTATAAGCACATAATTATTTCTTGATTAGGTTGTCAGAATAAACTTATTTTACTTGCAGTTCCTGAACAGAAAAAAAAATGTTTCAGTGGTCAAATGTTCTGCTTGATTCATTTCTGATTCCCATAGAGGCTCAGTGAGGCTCAGATTTGGGTATAGAAGGGTAAATTCAGTTTAAATTTCCTCATTTCAGTTTAAAATTTATATCCGTTAATAATAATATTTTTGCATTTAACAGGATTTTTGAAAGATTTCTGAAATATTTTCGTTTTCTCAGTTAAATGATAAAATTTGTTTAGCTCTGGTATATGGGCCAACACGTAAGGACCGATATGTTGGATGTATACATCTGGAAACTCTTAATGTCAGCTGATACCAATATTTCACTTTTTAGGCAAATATCTGCTGAATACTGATATCGTACCGATGATATCGTGCATCCCTGATCTTGATTGAAAATTTGATCACCAGTGGAGAACTGCAGCTCAACTGCAACCTTCAAAGTCCTCCACCTGTCTTCAAGTTTAACAAAAAGCTATTTGATAAAACAGGAGATGAAGATGTTTCCTGTCTGATTGTTAAATGATCTGCAGCTCTATTATCTGTTAAAAAGAGAATTGAACTGAAAACAGCAGAGAAACTGTCTGAAATCAGACTTCAGCAGCTATTTGAAGTGGACCTGATCGATAATTCTCTGTCCCACTGACTTTTATCAAAGTTCATTTGTGTTTGGGGATTTTTTGGAGCTGCTTCGTGGTGTAGATATGAAGAAAGTGGGACAGCTGAGCTGTTGTTGTATGTTTGAATAAATGGTGCAATAGTTTAAAGCATCTGCCTGTAACTTGATGATGAGTCAGTCTGTCTGTACGTCATGTGTGTCCTGCTGTCTCATAGTGATGTAACATTAGCGTGCATGTGATGCAGAGACCAAACAAAACCAAAGCCTCTCTCTTTTCTCTGTAGGTCTGGTCGGGACCCACCCTGCGGGCTGAGGAGGGCGAGGACCATTTGTGGTCACTTTCCGAAACATGGCGACAAGGACCGTACAGCATCCACCACCACATGGCATCGCTTACGGGAAACAGTCTGAGGGTGGGGTGTCTGTGAACCCGACTGCGGATGACCCTGAAATTCTTTTACATAAACTTAATCGGCCTGTCTGTACGTGAGGGTCAGCGCTGGACTCCCATCATGTTACTCATTCTAATGATTACACAAGATTAGCCAACACAACAAACATCCATGTTTGTCTTTTTCTGAAAATATTAACCCGGAGAGGCAGATTATCAAAGCGGAGCGTACTGAAGTCCAACAGGAAGAACTGCTAACTCCGAGGGAAATCCCTGTCTGCTCATTTAAGGGCAAATAACAGGAAAACATGATTCAATAATCAAGGGGAAATTAATGTTTAAATGCTCCTTAAATTTGCACATAATGATGGGATCAGAGTGCTTAATATTAAAAGTTTACAGGAAATTCTGGATTAAGTCCTCATTATATTTGGAAACGGAGATTTAATAACATTTGCTTGGCATTGCTGGGAAGTCTGTAATCTGCTCTGACTCCTGCTTGACAAAATGATTGGACCCTTCAGTCCCTCTTCTTTATAATCTACTTCATGTTCCTTACCCTGAAAGAAAATGTAACACCATGTAATATGAGACCAAATACTAGTATGGTAGAGCAACATCTATTATCATACAACATCAGGACACAGCACGGAGAAACGCTGCAGATTATTGAGACGGCACAACCAAATACAGCAACCAAAAGTCTGGTTTAATAATGGATGTGGATGTTCCTACTTGTCCAAGGCCATTTTAAAGCATCAAGTTTGGTTGTAAGCATGTTTTTTAAAGCCTTAAAGGGAAAGTTTGGGTTTGGGCCTGAGGCTGTTGTGCCCCAGCATTGTCATTAATGCAGGCTCCACACGTGGCCCTGTTCCTAATGAAATGGGCCACAGATTCAGCTTCAATCAATTAAACTGTAATGTGAGGACTTTCTCGTATTGGCGCCACTTCCAAACACCCAAAAGTTTGTTTTCCTTAATCTTTCAGCATTATGAAGGGATGTGAATGATGCCTTTGTATTTTTGTTATCATCACTGAACACCTAACTCCCTTTTTTGCCCCCTGCAGGAGCTCACTACTTTGACAACACTTCACAGAAAAGAGAAAGAAGACGACACCGTGCAGCCGGGCCATGAACACGTCTACTACTGGGAGGTGACGTCTGAGATTCTCCCCGCAGAGGAGCGACCCCAGCTGTCTCACCTACTCCTACATCTCCCATGACAATGTCGTCGAGGGACTACAACTCCGGTCTCATCGGTACTCTGCTTGTCTGCAAACCCCGGTAAGAAGCAGGATTTGGTTTTTCTGCCTCATGGAGAAGTTCTTCAGTTCTTCTGGATCTTGATGGTCCCTCTCCCCCTGCAGGCAGTCTGGACGAGTCAGGGGCAGCAAGTGGGCATCCACCGTGAATACACGTTCCTCTTTGGGGTTTTTGATGAGAAAGAAAGTAGAATACAAGCCAGCCTCAGATAACCAGGTCATGTACAGCCATTAATGGATTCACCATGGGATCACTGCCCGGTAAATATGACCGAAATATGATCAATGATCAATACATCACACAATAATGTGATGTATTTTATCATCCCTCTGTCTCCTTGTGACTCCATCTCCAACAAATGCATTTGTCATCTTTTTTCATTTGATTTTTGAGTTTCTTATTATTTTTTGGTTCTGTGTGTTGTTTTATTTTTTATTTGTTAATACACTTTCTATTTGTTGTTGCTGTTGTGCTTCATACTAAGTTGCTTTTTATTAGATTTTTTTAATTCTATGAATTGTTTTGTTGTTCTGTTTTGCATGGTATTTAACAAAGCATGTTGTTGATTTTTATTTTCTGTATTTCTTTATTTGTTATGCTTTTGTCAGGATTTGTTAAAAATTAAAACTAACGAGAAACAAGAAGACAGGCCCAAATGCAGATAAACAAATTAGGCTCTATTATAACTAAAAAGGATATAAAACAACAACAACTAAAAGTCAAGATACAAAACAAAATCTCTTTAGGAGATAAACTCAAAATGACAGAACAAAGTCACTACAAAAAAAATTCAGCTAAAACAGACAAACTAACTACACACGAGGAAACAGACGCTGGAGACTTACGCAGGGAGCGAGACAAGGAGGACGAATGAGCCGACGAGGCGAACAGAGACTAAACTGGGGAAACATCAAACACAGGTGGGACAGTCACACAGGTGGAGGGATTCACAATCAGAGGCACACAGAAGGGATGGCAGGAAACACCACATGAAAGAGAGGGGTTTCAAAATAAAACAGGAAACACAAGAGACAAGAGGAACAAGAGGCCTAAACAAGGGAAAAACATACTGAATTAAAACAGAACTAACTGAACCATGACAGCTTTGTAATTTTTGTCATGCTCTTAATTGTTCTTCATGTTTGCACTTCAGGGCCGCCGTATAAACAGTTAACAGAAATCTTTCTTAGATTTTAAACAATTGTGTGGAATAAAAAGAAAAGAACTTTCCAAAGTAAAACACGATAAGTTCCTGACAGTATCTTCTCTCCAGATGTTAGCATGTGTGCCAACGCCCCTGTGAGTCTCCATTTCCATGGCATGAGCTCGGAGCCTGAGGTCTTCTCCGTCCACATTAACGGCCAGGTGCTGCAGCAGACGGGACATAAGTTGTCCTCAGTGGGCCTGATCAGCGGCGTCTCCACCACGGCGGGCATGAAGGCCCTGCACGTGGGCCGCTGGATGATCTCCTCACACATCACCAAGCACATGGAGGGTAAGAATCACACCATCATACTAATCATAAAGAAGTCTGTTTACCCATGAAGCTGAAGTGTTTGTGTGGCTGCAGCTGGCATGCACGGCTTTTTGGATGTGAGAAGCTGTGCTGACTTCAAACCCCCTCGGAGGGCCCTGACCATTCAGCAGAGAAAACACAGCAGGGCGTGGAAATACTACATCGCTGCTGAAGAGGTGGTCTGGGATTATGCTCCCGAGGTCCATAAACACGTGGAAGAGTAAGCAGGATTCACATCTGAGGAGTTTTTCATCCTTCACTGATGGCCTCTTTCTTTATCTAACACTGTGTTTCTCTGTGTGCAGGGATTTTCAGGTCCAGTACTTGAGACAGTCGCCAACACGCATCGGTAAGAAGTACAAGAAGGTGGTGTACTCTCTGTACAAAAACGAGTCCTTCACCGAGAAGCTGGAGACCAAACAGAGGAGGAATGAGCTGGGGGTACTGGGTCCTGTCATCCGAGCCCAAATCAGAGATGTTATCACGGTGAGATAACATTCATATCATGTCCTTTTTATCATCATGGTTCATTGTTCAGTGGTTCATGAAACTGTTGGACTTTATTTGACTTTGTCCTCACATCCTTCTGTCCCCTCACAGATCGTTTTTAAGAACTTGGCCTCCAGACCGTACAGCATCTACCCACACGGACTGTCCATAAAGAAGTCAGAAGAAGGAGCAAATTACCCAGCAGGAGGTACCAATTATCTCCTCAGTGTGAATAAACCACACCCCTTTCAGAGTGCTGACAGTTAAACCAGTTTAATTGATGTGTTTTTAAGGTAACCAGTCTCATGGAGTCCAACCTGGTGAGACGCACACGTATGTCTGGAACGTTTTTGAAGAGGACGAGCCTTTGGCGGGAGACCCTCAATGTCTGACGCGGGTTGTACCACAGCGCCGTGGACACTCCCCGAGACATCGCCTCAGGGCTGATCGGACCGATTCCTCATCTGCAGGAGTCAGTCCCTCAATGTCAGGAATGTACAGGTGAGATGCTCCTACCATATCCTTATGTTGTTGTTTTTCATTCTTATTTCTGTACTTTTGCTGAGGATTCTGGGGTAGAGTCATTGCTCTGTGCAGGAAATGTTGTGTATTCTCTAAATGACTGAAGTAAATTTAACAAACCACTGTTTGTTTCTGCAGCTGAAAGCAGACAAGGAGCAGCATGCAGTGTTAGCGGTGTTTGACGAGAACAAGAGCTGGTACCTGGATGATAACATTCGCCATTATAGCGATCGATCCAAAGTGAACAAGGCAGACCCTGAGTTTTATAAATCCAACGTCATGCACAGTAGGTTTTACCAAAACCCATGAAACCCGTGAAGTTTCTCCAAAAGAATAATCCCACCTGAATTTGTTGACTCTGTTGCTTTAAGCCTTCCTAATGAGGACAAATATTTCCAACTTTTCTAGCGATAAATGGTTATGTGTATGAGAGCGGCCCACTCCTCGGCTTCTGTAACGGTGAGATTGCCACGTGGCACATGTCCAGCGTTGGAGCTCAGGACTACATCCAGACTCCCACTTTCTACGGACATCCATTTCAGCTGAATGACCGGACAGAGGACTTCCTCAGCCTTTACCCGATGACTGGAGAGACCATCACCATGAAGATGGAAAACATAGGTCAGCACTGACTGGTTTGTTCGTTGTGCATTATTATATGTAGAGATGGTTTAACTCTCTTGTCCAACTGTTTTTTTTAATGAACATATTTTATTACAAGGGGATATGTTTCTACTCACAGTCCACGTGACCCATAATTTAGCAGATTTGTCCTTTTTCATGATTATTAATTTTGTTTTACAAATTGTGGAATTTGAGCTCTATCTGGAACAGTCCTGTAGTGACCTGTGAAATCAGAATAATCACATCATAAGTAGCTTATCAATCCTCCCAAAGGGTTCCCCCTGTACGTAGTTTACGATATCCCTGCAACCATTATCACCATTCTGTGTCATTTCTAACTTTGTTTTAATGGGGCATAAGGGTTAATTTGATGTTTAAGAGTTATTAATGATGAATTTTTGTGTTTCACCAGGTGTTTGGCTCCTGGCCTCCCTGAACTCCCACCAGACGATGAAGGGACTGCGTGTGAAGTTCCAGGACGTCGAGTGCTTTCGTGACTACAACTACGAGTACAGTGACTATGAGGTATCAAAACCTGAATTCACAGTGTGGAACCCTATAAGCTTGGAAGAGATACTGAAGGAAGATGAGAAGGCCAAAATTGAAGAAGAGAAGAAGCCAGTGGAGGTAGACCCCTACACGGACTTATATGCGGACATGCTTGGTCTCAGGACTTTCAGGAACCAGTCCAAGAGCTCAAGTGTTGAACTGCTGGACTTGTCTTTCCTTGATTATGATGCTGTAGATGTCGAGGGAGGAGGGGATTATGTTTTGAAATTAGCAAAGCCAAAGGGTAAAGATGAGGTCTCCATACCGAAGCCAAATGCACAAAATGAGACGTCTTCAAGATGGGAAAAGGCTGATGGACTCAACATCACAGCAGGGAATTTAGAGAACCAAAGCAGTGAGAATACAACCGGCAACACCCTCTCAACTTTGGCTAAAACAGAGAACAACACCGATGGTAATGGCTTAAATACTTCAGCAAATATCCAAACTAGCATGACAAATGACCCTAATTGCACTATCACCAAAGAAATGACCACTCTTAAAGGAGAGCAAGGAAATTCAGCTGAGGGAGTGAACCTAACCCTGATTGGTAACCAAACCTCTAGCAACAATATTTCCAAGGACGAACTCACCAGAGAGGACGTGGTCACCGTCCCTGAGCTGCCATCAAATTCTTCCATCCCTGAAACCTCAACCTCTTCAACACACAGGGTAAAAAAGGCCATTCAAATCACAGCAAATATTGATGTGAGTATGTCTGCAGGTGGGACAGGCCACTCATGGTCTGCTCCAGAGGCTGAAAGTAAAGATGTTCACAACTTGACCTTATCTGAGGAAAAAGGCAACCAAACCAATTCTAATGACTCTCTGATCACTGAAAAACAGCAAGAACCTGGATTTAAATTCAACTCCACCTTTAATGTTGAGACTCCATCCAATGCAAGCCTTGAAAACCAAACTCAGCAGAACCAAACTCAGCAGAACCAAACTCTGACAGAACCTTCTTCTCAGGAGGTGTCAGTCAATAAAACAGGATCAAATTCATCCTTGGAGATTAGTTTGAAAAATAAAGTAAATGCTACGGATCTTCTCGACTTCTCAAACCAAACATCATCATCGTCATCGTCAGAGAGTTTGTCCAACAAGACGGTGATTCCCAGCAGTAGTTCCCTCTCCATACAGGACAGCTCATTAGAGAGCATTGAAGAGGTGGTGATCTACCTGAAAGAAAAACGACACAAACGTGATTAAAACCACATCCATAAAGACCCAAGAGTACAACTGGACCTATGATGGAGCGCACCAAGTTGTTCCGATGGAGATTCCTGATGATCTGATCAAGTATTTAGACAAAGAGCCCCCCAAAACAACGACACCACCCCCGAAGAAGACCAAGAAGGTGACCCTGCGTCAGTGGCCCCAGAAGGGCCAAGGCATGAAGACGAAAAGGAGGAAGGAGTACAAGCCTCAGGGGCGGAGCGGCTTACCGTTCTCTCCTCGTGGATTCAACCCTGGCATGACTCCGCGTGGGGCACGACCAAATAAACCCCAGCCTGTCACAGACGAGGAGAATCTCATCAACATGCCGGTCGTTATCGGTGTGCCGCGTCCTGATTTCAGTGACTATGAGCTATATGCTACTGGAGGTGAACCAGACCATCTAAGCACGGATAATTCAGAAGTTCAAGACAACGAATATGAGTATGTGGTCTACAAAGACCCATACAGCGGCAGTCAGGACATCAAGAACCTCAACCTTGACGAGACAGCCAAGTACTACATGAAAAAGGCAGGTCCAGATGTCAAGATGTATTTCATCGCCGCTGTGGAGGTGGACTGGGACTATGCTGGCTATGGACAGAGGTAAGTTATAAGGACAGCTCATTTGACAACTGACCAATATGCATCACATTTATATGTTTTTAACTACATTTATCAAGGCCTGATTAACCAATAGGGCAACTTTGCAATCAACCAGGGTCCCAGACCTGAACAGGGCCCAGCAGTGCTGTGGATGAGCCCTCTAACTCAGGGCTTCCCAAACTCTTTGGTTTAGGACCTAAATGAGTCGTTAACTCTCTCTGCGGGACCCAAACTTACAAGTCTTCATTATATTATCTACACCATAAGATATAATTACAATCATAATCATAATTGGTTTTGTGAATCATAATTGGCTTGAACTAAATATTCAGATTTAGGTATCGCGAGGAAGGATGGATTTCTTTTGTGAGTGTTTGTTTTGTTTAAATGAGAGGCATTATTTACTTTAAAATAGCAATTTTCAACAGCAAAATAATGTCATTTTAAATGAAATGAGATCCAGGTATGCAATTCTTAATCCTTTAGAAATATAATATAGATATTAGCTCCACATGGTCTCATTATAAATCATGTTGTGCACATGTAAAAGCTAATTACTGTCCTCCTGTAAAATGTACTTTTTGCCCAATTTAACTTATTTAAAGACTAGAAGTGCTCACAGAGCACAAACTTCCACCAAGGCAATCCCTTCATGTTCAGGAGAGTTAATGTCAAAGTGAAAAAACTGCTTATCATGCACGAAAAACAAATCATTGAAAAAGCTTTACATATAAGATTCAGATCACCACAAAAATCTAATCAGTTATCCATTGTGTCATGACCTAAATTCCCTGAAATTTTCATAAAAATCGGTTGAGAACTTATTGAGTTATTAGTGAAAATGTAGAAAACTGCCCTATCTGACAAAAATCTAATAAAGATCGGTCTTTTGCCCGTTTCACACCTATCCTAAAAATGTCATCAACGTCTGTTCTTAACTTTTTGAGTTATCATGTTCACAAACAAACTAACAAAGGCCGGCAAAAACATGACCTCCTTGTCAGAGGTAATAAACTTGAGTTATTAATTTCGCTCTAAGTACGTTGCACAAGCCAAATGCAGAATGCTAAGACTTTGGACTAGCATAGATGTTTTTGGTAATATACTAAAATCAACAGTGTTGGCACTCATTCCCTTTAGTGACAGTGTTTGCCTGCTGATTGGTGTTTTTTTGTTGTTTACTTAAAGGAGCAAGTGTTTGGTTCCAACTCCAGTCAGATCATTTAATTCCTTAACTTATATTGTACCACAAAACACACACAAGGTGCTCCCTAAAACATTAATGCTCAGATTAAAGTTATATTTCACTGAAGCATCCCCACAACATTAGACATGTTCAAAAAGATGCCCATGAGGGCCTCATTGCAGCCTGCTGCCTTTACCCTGAGTCTTCTCCTTCCAAAATGTAAAGAAATATAGATTTTTAAGCAGAAATCTGGATGAAAAATACTGCAGGGTAGTAATGTGGATATTTTGAATGGCTCTGGAAATCCCCAGGCTCACTCTTAAACCACATTTTAGAAACATATCCTGGGGAAAGTTTGTCTATCTGGAAGTAGCCCAGCAATAGCTACGATCTAATTCACTCTCTAATTGGTGGATCAGTGGACCAATCAGTTAAGAGGATGTACTCCAGGTTTGTTTGAAGTGTGCTGCAGCTTCACATCCACACACTGACTTAAGGCTTCGTTTTGCTACAGGAGGCAAGAAAAAACCCACGAGACCGGCAGAGAGACAAAGTTCAGTAAGGTGATTTTCAGGAGCTTCATGGACAGTAGCTTCACCACGCCTGAAATCAGGGGGGAGATGGACGAACACCTGGGCATCCTGGGGCCTGTCATCAAGGCGGAGGTCGGACAGAGCATCTTGGTAAGACTGAATGCCGACCGCAGCCTCATATGTACCTAACATCGTTGTTATTCTGAGATAATGACGGCCGAGTCCCTCAGATTGTGTCCTTCTGGTATTTCAGGTGGTGTTCAAGAACAATGCCAGTCGGCCATTCTCCATACATCCAACTGGAATCTCTTACTCCAAGCAGACGGAGGGTCTGTCCTATGAGGACAGCTCTACTCACTGGTTTCAGAACGACGATGCAGTTCAACCCAACTCCACCTTCACATACTTGTGGCAGGTCCCTCCAAATGTGGGGCCAACAGTCTGGGAATCTGACTGTCGGACCTGGGCCTACTACTCAGGGGTCAATCCTGTGAGTCTGTTACATCTTCGCAGGCTTGAGTTTTGTAATTCTTTGTATATTGGTCTTGATAAATCTCTCCACCGTTTGCAGCTCATGCAAAGTGCTGCTGCATGTCCCTCACAAGGACAAGAAAACATGAGCATATAGCACCAGCTTTATCTTCTCTTCATGGCTTTCTTTATGTCTTAGAATTGATTTTAAAACCTGATTGACTGTTTTTAAGTTTTATAACCTTCTGATCTCATTGATTTTGTCCATCAGTACACACCAGCTAGATCAGGTCATCCCACCAGTTGCTTTTGAAAGTCCCAAGATCAAACCATAAAACCAAAGGAAATCGAGCCTTTATGGAGGCTTCTCCCAGGCTTTGGAGCTCACTCCTTCTCCATATGAGATCTGCTCAGTCCATCATGACTTTAAAGTCACTGCTGAACACACTTTTCTTCCCAATGGCCCTCAATTAAACCAACCTGAGCCTTTCTGTTTGATCCTATGTTGACATATTTTAGATTGCTTTTATTGTCATATTGGATTTTACGGCAATGAACTGTTTTGCTGTGTAGTTTTATCCCCTTTAGTTTGTTTTATGCCTAATGATGGTGTTGCAAATGAGAATTAAAGCCCGGATGACTGACAGAAAAGCAGTTTTCAGGCATTTAATCAAAAACAGGCAGGCAAAAACAAGTCTTGGAAAACTAAAAAAGGGAAAAATAGGCTGGGAGGGCTGAAAGCTGGCTGGCAACTCAAGGCTCAAGTTCACTGGGGAATCAATACAAAGACAGCAGGGCACACACTACAGAGAAGTCTAAAAAAGAGAAAATATTAGCTGCTATGGATGCAAAAATTAGCTTCATTTTCCCAATAATATAACTGCTCTGTCAGGTCCTGGAGACTAAACATTTTCACATTTTCTTCTCCTCCGATATTTGTTAATAACTTAATAAGCAAACATAATATCCGTTGCAATACAGTGCAATATATTTATTACCAAACTTTGTCTTTCAGTCTAATGTGGTTTACTGTCACACAGTGCTGTCAGATTACGGTATATTCATATTGTAAATATTGGTTATGTTAATAGTGTAAGTTCCTTGGCATTGTTCATAGTCTCACTTTAACTTATTTTATTTTTTCCCTTCATAAGGAAGTTGATATAGCTTTAAGCAATCTGCTTACTCTATTTTTTAGTTGCTTATTGAATTTTTTATGCTCTTATCTTTTTTAATGTCTTTGTTTGATGTTCCTACTGCTATGCTGTGTGTAAGAGCAACTAAAACAACCGAATTCCCCACTGGGAATTAATACAGCATTTCTGATTCTGAAGGTGGTAGCTATAAAGCTCACGCACACCCAAATGCAAAAACACCACACACAAGATAAGTTCACAGGATCAATGAGTAGAAAAACTCTACAGACTGGACAGGATTATCTGGCAGAGTGGTGAGGCCTTGGCCGGTCTTTTATGGAGGAGTTGATTACTGGGAGATTTATCACAGGTGTGTCTCAGTGATGATCACAGGTGTGCCTCTGCTGCAGTTCCAGGAGAGAGAGAGCTAACCAGCCAGCCATGCCTTTTCCACAAACACTCTGAAAAATAAAAAAGGGAGGGGAAAAAAGACCAGCACAGGAAAAAAACACAAAAACAGAAGCAAAACCCCCAGACCATAGCATTGCTGTTTTCATCTCATCTTCTGTCTTATTCTGTTGGGTGCACACTTTGGTCATAACATGTTGTTTTTAAAAATGCTTTATTAATTAATGATGACTTGACTGAAAACAGTCCTTTTTTTAGTATGTTAAGCTCTGAAAGCAGTAGGGCTGTCACTGATTCCAAAAATTAACCTTGATCACTTTTTGATCATGCACGCTAATATCCAAAGATATTCAGTTATTAAATTCTCCCCCATTGAACATAGACCTCGTCCAGTGATTTAAGTTCAGTTTAATTCCCTGACTGTCTTTAGTGCATGTTCTCTCTTGCCCCACATTTTCTGTCTCCACATCTCTCCTTTCCCGTAAATGACCTGAAAATCCCCTTAAAGTACACAACAATTCTATGATATGTGAAAATATTAATGTTAAACTCAGTGTCTTCTCTGTCTCTCAGGAACGGGATATTAACTCTGGCTTGATCGGGCCTCTGCTGGTGTGTCAAAAGGGAACGCTGGAGAAAAAGACCCCAGTCGTGAGGGATTTCATGTTGCTCTTCATGACCTTTGATGAATCCCAGAGCTGGTACTACAAGCAGAACCAAGAGAGGATCATGAGGAAAAGTCGAAGGAGAACTTTGGACGAGGACTTAAAGGAGAACCTCAAGTTCCATTGTAACTATAAACTCTTCAAACTTATTTGAGATTATCTTTAAGCCAACAACTTTAGATTTGATCACCAAGAAGAATAAAAATGTCACTTTAGGCCATTTCCAGTTGTAGGTAAGTCTGGGTATATCTAGCAACCTCATGGTATGATACTGTACATATTCTGATACGAGTAAACTGCAGACATTGACAACCATTTTTACAAAATTCCTTACAACAGCAAGGACAAGATCTAAAGGATCATACAAGGTCGGACTTTAAACATCAGGTCTCAGAAGTCTTAGAGTTCAATAAAACTTAGAATGTGTGCTGCATCACGCAGTTCGGCCTCTGCTGCCACCTTTTGAGCTTCATCATTGGTGATATTACCTCAAAGTGTTGTATATTTGCAACTGTTGTCACAGCTTTTTGGGTCATATCAATTTTATAAAATGTATAGAAGTACTCTATCACACAGAAGAGACATATTAAACATACTAAAGGGCATGTAACACCCTGAGAAGCAGCGTATGACCTTAAGTTAGTTAAAGAAAGACAGCCATCTTCTCGGAGAACCAAATGGTGCAACAAGCCATTTGTATGTTTGTTAAGTGTGAACTTATTAATCAAAGATTCCAACAACCTTAAGTATTCTTTGCTTCACCCACTTTTTCCTAATTTAAGTAAATAATACCAGATAACACTTTTGGAGAGGCCCTGAGCTCGAGGCAGTTAGTTTATCGCTAGACTCATATCAAGGTTTTGGATCAGCTGTGGAGAACTGACATGTTCTGGTAGACTTGACGTCCAGTCTTACCACCATTGCAACCACTAAATTATCATTCTGCAACACATTAAAAAAAAATGTAGGTTCAAGGCCTGACTTTGTAAACTAAGAGACCATGCTCTCTTTTTTAATGGTTTCTTTAACCCAATGCATTGAAAACTTTGAAGCAACAGAAGCAAAAAGACCACATTTGACCAAAAGTGCTCAAAGATTGTTTCTTCTTTTCCCCAAAGCTATCAACGGTATCATATACAACCTGAAAGGCCTGAGGATGTACACCAACCAGACTGTGGCCTGGCACCTGATCAACATGGGCTCTCCTAAAGACTTCCAGAGCGTGCACTTCCATGGACAGACGTTCCTCCACAAGAAGACCAACAGCTACAGACAGGCTGTGTATCCACTGCTGCCCGGTGAGGAACTTTGGGATGACATGAAGAAGCTGCTCTGCAGACCTCAAAGATCTCCTTTAATAGGACAGAGATTTAACGAGTTGTAATAAAAGGTGGAATAAAAACTTAAAATGAAATCTATAATGAACAATGGGGAGAGGCCACTAACTGTGAGCGATCAATGGACGTCTGATTTACTCCAGTTAGGAGTTCATCATAGTCGTCCAAATGTGAAGAAATTAAAGTGTCAGTCACTCGCTCAAAGTCAATAGAAGATACAATGATTTGATCTGGATTAAAGCCTCAGGTGACAAAAAACCTGATTTAACAACAGCAAATTCAACTCAGGTCACAGTTGTGATGACTTTTGCCCATCTTTCTTAAATTTGACTGGACTTAGACTTGAACGCCTGTGACTTGTGACTTCACTTGGATCAATGCCCCTGGACAGTTTTAATGATTTTACACCAGACGGATGTTTAATCATTGAGTTTGCTGGACTTGCGTGTCATCCACTCCCGCCCACACAAAGTCTGCCCATTTAAAACTTTCAGCTTCTGCACATCGTGAATGAAGCTTTTACAAATTTAAGCGACACCTTCAACCAAAGTAGAGCAAGAAAATCTGAAGATAAATCAAGAGTTTCATCCTCTTCAAGTGTGTCTGGTCCAAATGTGGATGAAGTGGATTTATCGCCTGATCTGCATCCATATGTAGTGTTAAATTATCATATCCAAATGTTCCTTTAGGGGACTTTGCTACGCTGGAGATGGTGCCATCCAAACCTGGTCTTTGGCAGCTGGACACAGAGATCGGCTTCACCCAGCAGAGGGGCATGCAGACGCTCTTCCTGGTTATAGATGACAGTAAAAACCAGTTATACTGCACACTATAAAACATAAAGCATATTGTTTGCTACCTCACCAAATAACTGCCACATTCACTTTAATGCTCCTTCTCAGACTGCTCTCGTCCTCTGGGTCTGGAGTCAAGCAGCGTGAAAGACGATCACATGACTGCAAGCAGCACCAGAGGTAAGCACGAGTCCCCGAGGTGCTGCAGGACAAACCATCAGTAAGACAGCGTCACTGTTGAAGCTAATACACCACTGTATGAATGTACTGTCTGTCCATTAAAGGATACTGGAAGCCTCACCTGGCCAGACTGAACAACTACGGTCAATACAACGCCTGGAGCACAGATGAGGACCACAGCTGGATCCAGGTATGTGCTGAAGGTGGAACATGTTCGTGTTTGTTTAAGTAATCCTCTCACACGGACTTCCCCCGTGCAGGTTGACTTCCAGCGCCCGGTTGTGATCAGCCAGGTGGCCACGCAGGGAGCCAAGCAGATGTTTCATTCCCAGTATGTGAAGGAGTACTACATCTCCTACAGCACCGACCGCAAGCAGTGGACCTTCTACAAGGGCAACAGCAGGGCCTACAGGAAGGTGAGGTGATGTGATCGCGTTCTTAAAGGGATCGTTCGGGTTTTTGAGGTGGGGCTGCTCAAGGCCTCTGGCTAAATAAGATTGTGAATAAAGCAGCCTATCTATGTACTTGAGCCATGGGCCTCAAGCAAACCCACTTTAATAAAAACAAACTGTTTCTTTAAAGGTTTTCAAGGTTTGGGTGGTACTTGTATTCCCATTCTCCCCTGTTAAAAAAATATCTAACTGATTAAACCGGTTGGTCATTGGATAGAATGCTAACATAAAAAAAAGACAATATTTAACATTTATTGTTGTTACTTTTTTTACATCTCAAAATTACTGCTATGTTGGGATGACTTTGCATGTATAAGCTGCTTAAAAACCTTGAAAATGCATCTTGAAGGAGCTTGAGAAGTGGCCCCGTTTTTAAGCTCTGACTATTTCATGTTATTTCATGCTGACAAATGTCTTTTTATCATCTTCGGTGTGTTCTTTTTCTTTACAGTTGTTCAGTGGAAACCAGGACGCCTACGAGTTGAGCAAAAACACCTTCTTTCCTCCCATGATTGGACGGTTTATCAGGCTCCACCCCGTCAGCTGGTACAGCAAGGCCACGCTTCGCATGGAGCTCTACGGCTGTGAGCTGGATGGTAAGATATCGCCGTTTATGAATTTTACTTAGAGATTTTGACACTGTAGTTTACGCCCAACTGCAGCGTAATATTAGGACATTATCTGCTCTGTGTGATAGAGCTGTGGGTCTGAGAACAGAGGTGAGTTAGTATTTAGCACCTCACAGTTCTCAGACTAAAAGTCTGTGGGATTTAGAATAACCTTTTTGGATAAGTACCTGAAATAAGACTGTGATGAACACGTGCATATGAGATTCAAATGCTTACTTTGAAATACTTAAAAGCATCTGATATTTCACCGCTTTCAAATTTGGAGCGTTCTTGTGTTTATGAAAGGACGGTTGCAGACTAACTGCTATCAAGGACAAAAAACGGCACTGATGCAACCATTACTCATTTTTTTAATAAACAATAATTCATGTTACAGCCATGAGCACGTCATAATTAAGAGGAAGTTCTCAAACAAGAGGTCACAACAAGACATTAAACGAGGCAGAGGCAATATTAGGCAAATGCTAAGGATGCCATGGCCTCCAGGGGGCGCCACAAAATCAGGAAAAATTCATCTTCAATAAAACTAGTTATTACGATTAACTCTTAAAATGGAAAAGCTCACATTGATTCAAATATAAAGCAATGCTCAGTTAATATAGCTACAGGTGATGATACCAAATAAATTTGGTGGCGTTATTCTATAAATTAAAGACAATTGTAAAAACAATGCTACTTGATTACTTTTGTAAATCGCAGATATAGGGGGGGCGGCATATAAAATCTCACTACACTGGGTAGGGCTGGCTTCGAAACGAGGTATGGCTATTAAATAAAGATCCTGCTCTTATGAGGATAAACCACGTGGTTCACAGTCTGTGATAGTATTAAAGGTGAGGTTTTCACACACAGCTGCTGTAAGTTTATGATAAATGATGTCTTTAGTTCACTTCTAGCTGCTGATGGAACTGCACATGTTTTTGCTAAGGCGTCCAGACAAACATCTAAAAAGCGTGAGTACACGGGTGTAGAAACGACACCTGTGTAAAGTGGAATAAGAAGACGCTACGTTAGAATAGTTTGCAGGGCATCGACTGTGCTGTTAGTCTCCAAGACCATGAAGTGCATCAGCATCAGCAGTATAACCCTGATCAGAACAGAATCTGGATAATTATCTTACACACTTTGTGACATGCTGTAACATTTTCTCCTGCCGGGTCCACTGTACTGTTTTCTTCTCCAGAAGGATCTGCAGGAGTTTTTCTTTTGGGAGGGTCAGAAAGTCTGGGATTTTATGATTAAATTTTGGGGACAAATGTTCTCTAAGTTTTTTGTATTTGGGGAAACTGGTGAGAAAATGAATTTCTGTCTCAACAGAGCCCACAGACTCACTTTGTTCTTTCCAGCCGTTCTCTTCTATGGCGACCAGTTTCATCAGCGAGTTTATGGTCTGAGTCTGTATTTGGTCAGGGTTTGTCTTTTTATGGGGTGTTTAATTTGGGTTAAATATTGGGCTGATTTAAATTCTCTGTTTAGGACACCATAGCATTCCAATTAATTCATCAACAAGTTTTCTTGTTTCAGCTGATTGAAGTATTTTTGTTTATTATTTTTGTCCATTTGTTGGATTTGTGAGCTGGAGATTATTTTCATGGCACCTTCTTTATTTGGGATCAGATGCTGTTGCTGCTGTAAATAGGCTCTGTGTTGGAGAGAGTCTGAGTCCGACTCCATCAAGTGGTTCCTGAGTTTGATTGTTCTTTTCTGAATTTGGATTAAGAGGGGGAACTGACCCAGTTCTGCTCTGTAGCCGTGGTTGGGACAGTTTCTGTGGACTCTCAGGATGTTTCTACAGAATTCAAGATGGACTTTTTCCACTGGGTCGGAGTCCCAGTGCTCCTGATTGATTAACGAGCCCCAAACTTCGCTTCCATATAAAAAGATTGGCTCAATAACACTTTGAAAAATCTTTAGCCAAATGTTTATTGAGGGGTTTCCTCTCTCTCAGGCTGCTCGGTTCCTCTGGGGATGGAGTCTGGTCTGATCAGAGACAGTCAAATCACAGCCAGCTCCGCGGCCTACAGCTGGTACGCTGGGTACTGGAGTCCCTGGCTCGCTCGCCTCAACAGACAAGGAACTATCAACGCCTGGCAGGCTAAGGTACAAACACTCATCCATATGGAAAGGCATTTGGGCATAAATTTGATATCAGGGATATTAACTGTAGTTCAGCTCTACTAGTACTCAATTCAGGAGTACATGTACTCAATTTTGGTCAACTAGTGCACAAGTAGACTTCACTAGTTAAGCAAAATTTTCTAGACAATTTTGTTGTACTAGTAAAGCCTACTATTGCAGTAGTGTGCCAAAAACATTTACTAGTAACACTTTTTTTTTAACTAGTACAACCAGTAAACTCAAAATATCTCACTAGCAGTTCTAGTGGACAGTTTTTAGACTTAGACTTCACTTTATTGTCCCCTAAGGGAAATTTGCTTTGCAGGCAGGTAAAAAACATGAAACATAAAAACACAATCACACAAATCCAGATATAACACTGAGACGGATAAACTAGTAATACTAGTAAAGCCAAAAGAATCACTAGGAGAACTTGTAGACCTAATGCAAATGAAGTAGGAACCCTGATCGGTTGTAATATTTTTGAAAGACAATAGGGAGCCTGAATTTGCTTTCCCTGCTCCCTTATTTGCACATAAGGCTTACTAGTATTACTAGTGAACATTTTAAGTCTATTTGTAGTACTAGTAGACCCAAAACAGTCTACTAGTAGTACTTGTTACACTTTTTGCTTCACCAGTAAAGTCTACTCACGCTCTAGTTGACCAAAATTGAGTACATGTACTCCAAATCTGAGTACTAGTAGAGCTTAACTACGGTGGATATCACTGATATCAATTTTATGGCCAAACGGTGTTCAGTGTACAGACATATTGTACCAGTTCTTATCATCCATGTAGTCACTTTGAACCTTTCAGCACCAGTCTGTGTCTGATTTCTGTCTCAGCATAACGACATGAATCAGTGGCTTCAGGTGGAGCTGCCTAGTGTTAAAAAGATCACGGGCATCATCACACAAGGCGCCAGAGCTTTAGGGAGGGAGATGTACGTGGAGTCCTACAGTCTCCTCTACAGCGAAAACGGGATCCGCTGGACCCCCTACACCGAGGACGAGGCCATCTACTCTAAGGTCAGCAGCGCTTAAATCTCATGACTGAGTTTTTCTGATGGTGTTTAAGATAATCTGAACAACGTCTCTTCTGGTTATTTGCAGACATTTTCAGGAAACGCAGATAACAACGATCACATGAAGAACTACATCTTCCCTCCCATCTTCTCCCGTTATATCCGGATCGTTCCTAAACGCTGGGTGGGCTCCATCACCATGAGGGTAGAACTGCTGGGCTGTGATCTGGACTGATGCAGACGCAAAGAGATGATCAGGGTGTCCCTCTGAGCTCCAGGATCAGTGGGGCCTTCGGTTGCAGTTATCAGAGTCACATGATCTGGTTAGGTCACCATCGTAGCTCAGGGTGAGTCTGGTGTAAGAGGAGGAATTTAACAGCATGCTGCCAAACTGTAATTTCATGGTGCGTGATATATGCGATCATTATGAGGAAAAGACTTTGACCTCCAGCAGCCCCTAAAATAAAGTCTAAAAATGGTCGTATTTAAAATAAAACCTTCTCTTTTATCATATTTCAAAATCATTGTGCAATTTATACTCAAAATACCAACTTGATTAGGAAGGAGCTTCTTGGTCCACGGGGGGGCGCCAAATCGACGCAACTCAAAAGTTTCTCTCTGGAGCCCAGGAAGGTCTTATAGTTTGGTTTTTAGAAATATTCGGGGTCATTAAAAGTGCAGCAAATGACAAAGAAAACAATTGCTGACTGAGTTTGCACAGGTCTCAGTTTCCTTCTGAGGTGTAACTCATGATAATCAGGCTCCAAACTACCAGCTCATTTCTGACAGTTCGGCTCCTGTTGCTTTTTTCACCTTCTACTCTTTTTCTACTCAACCTCCATTTTATCATATGTTCAGTAACCAATATGCAAATAAAGATTTAAGCAACATGAAATATTCGTGTAGAATATGCACCTCCCCTTTAAAATTTGAACTCATTTCTTAGGACACTGTGGAGACCATTTAGGTTAAAGAAACTTATTTTAATGCTTTTTATTTAATCTTTGGAAGGACAAGTGTGTTGCTGCAGTCGTCCAGGTTGTGAATTTGCGGATCTTTCATCCATCACATGCTATGATTTTTCAAAAATTTATGACATTTGAGTGATCATAGAGTGTTCTTTAGTGTCATTTATCCACATATTTACATCATCCATGACTCAAAAAGTCTCTAAAAAGCCCATCTTGGTGTTAATTTGGGGGTTTTCCTGATATAGGCCATTTCATTTCCCTTCTGTATTTCCTTGTATTTATCTCTTTATTTTATGAGAGCCTCCAGAACAAACCAAAGATGTGCCTAAAAGCTGCACGGTGTGATGCCATCTTCACATTCTCCACACGCATGAATATATTTGCACATATACAGTAGTGCATGCATTAAACACTCAAAGAACTCAGACCTGGGTGATTGTGTTTGTCTAATTTCAAGTCAGAGATACCTGAAACATTAATTCTGATCCACAATCACCTCACAAGTCCAGATAAATATCTTCTCATGAGGAGAAAAAGCCACAAATAAGGCATTGAGTTGCTTGTAATGATAAAAAAAACATTTGACTGAGGGTCTTAAATTCAGCTTTGGTAATAACTCTGGATAGAAGATTTCATTTTAAGACACTCAAAGTTAAATTTAGCAGATAATTAAACTTATTACAAACAGTTCAGACCTTATTTTTAATTTGATATCTTCAGATGAGGTGTTAATCCGGACGTGTATAGAGTCTGGAGAGATTTTTTTGACTTGAACTTGGACCAGTACTCTCGCCTGGATCTGAGGTTTTGATGATGAAGCCTGTGAACCTGCTGCTGAGGAGTGTGGACACCGCTGCAGGAGGATGAAAAGTATTAAAATATTAATCATTATGAGATGATGAACTGGTCTGTGAGTGCACTGTAAGTAATCCTAAGCCATGCATCACGTGTTTTTAATGTGGGCCTCATATGTGAGTGATTCTGAATGAGTGTAAATATGTAAGTAGAGATGCTGTAATTTATTTTCAATAAAAATGATTCCTGTTGTTACCTGAAGCCTCCTGCTCCTGATTTATGTCTGAGTCTGTGAGCTCTGATATGTTCTCATGCTGCGGTCAGAGCGTCACTTTTAGCACCTTCACTGCTGCGGCCCCGACGCTCAGGGGCCCCTCGGGGCCCCAGAGTCAACAGCCACGTGCAGCTGCACACACACGGCGGGTTTTTCCATTTGCTGGTCGTGTTAAAGCGAGCGCTGGAGGTGTGAACGTCCCAGCATGGCTGCTCCTGAGTGTTATTGATCCATGAAGACAAATGAAGTCAAATAAAGTTTTATGGACGAGCTGCTGGATGCTGTGAGAGGAGAAACAGATGTTTGTCAGTGGAGCTGCATGAACCTCAGCTTTAATATAATTATAGCTGATAAAGAGTTTGAGAAGTCTCCTGCTGCAGAGACAGAGTTTAAGTTCATTTATGAGCATTTTGACAGATCATTGGATCACACTGATCAGTGAGACAAGAAACAAGCTCACTTTTAACTCAGTTTAAAGGCTGATGTGGCTCATTAAGCTTATCGGGGTTTTCAACATTGGATTTTTGAGCCATTATATAATTTGAGAACATAAAAGTATTTAGATGCCTTAATTGAAACTATAGCATAAAAATGAAAGTCTAAGATAACCGATATTGAGTCAAACTTTGTGATGTAAGCGCTTCTTTGTCCTCTTTGGTTCACAGCAGCAAATTTATAGAAAAAGGTTTAAAATGAAGGCAAGAACAGTTTAAGGCAAATATTCATATTAGTATGAGTAATTTATGACAGTCAAAACTTTGCATTTTTACCTAAATAGAAATAAAAATGGAAAAAAAATGTAAGAAGCGTGAGTTCTGATAACATTAGATTTCTGATATCTAGTTTTTAATAATGTAATGATCTGACATATTTAAATTTTAAAATCACTGATGTGACTTCTTACAAAGTTTAAGAAAAATGTTGAACACAAAATATTCTGTTTCAACTTATCTAGACATCCTGATGATAACCCAACTGTGCACATGAAACAATGTACACAGCGGGATTTCTTAGTCTTTAACACCCCAACAGCCTTTTGTTACCTTAAATATTTTGGAAAATCCCATCTGCACTTTGAGTTGACCATGTGACAGTCAGTGCTTTGCAGATGCAGTTCTTAAGTTACACCACTAGAGGTCGCTAGAGTGTCATCTGTGCAGCATGAAAGCTGCAGACCAAATATCTTCATCTCTGCTGAGATCAGAAGTTTGTTCTCCTCATGATAAAAATCACAGGAGAGGAAACATGCTGCTCTGAGACAAGGTTTAAACTTCTGTCTCTGAGCTGCAGGTCTGCTCAAATTAATGCGAAACTGTCATTTTGATAAAATATGAACCTGATTTTACAACATGAGGCTCAAAGGACGATGGATTTTCTTTGTTAGTTAAATGGTTTTTCATTGAATAAAGTGCAGTGACCAGCTTCTTAAACATCACTTCATTTCTGACACTTCAGTGTGAAAACATACATTCAGGAGCCAGAAAACTACAGACACATGTATATTTAATTTATTCTTCATTACCATGATGATAACTTTCCAGTAGTTCCTGCAAGATTTAATTATCCCAATGTGATAATCTTTTTGTGTTAAATTTATTTCAGACATGTTTTAAAAATCTCAAGAAATGTGAAATTTATTTCCAGAAAACAAATAAGCTATTTCAGGATAATGAGTTTGACTTTTAGTTATTTATATCTTTATTTATTGTCGTTGTTGATCTTTATCCTGTTGTGTCTTCTGATATTTTATTAATTTTGTCCTTTGTCTGTTTTTTCTCATATCTCAGATATATTTTTATCAAAAACTGGTTAACCAAAACCATGTTTGTTGCTAACTGAAGCTCCTCTGCTGCATTATTTTTTTTGTATCATTGACAAACATTGAAACTTAGTGCACTTGCTTCTATAAAGAATTTTAAACTGTAATTTAAAGTTATTCTACTTATACATGTAATATTTAATTTCAACAGGAATTTATAAGAGAGGGGGTATGTCTTAAAGCAGTGGTTCTAAACCTGAGGGTCTGGACCCAAAGCAGTCTGTGGGGCTGTTTCCAGGGGGCTGGACACACATGTCTGTGAAAAACCAAAAAACAAACAAACAAAAACAAAAAAGGCAGAAAATCTTTGCCAACAAGGATATACAGTCATATGTTCAGTTTATTCAGCATTTTCCAAAAATATTATATAAAATAATGATATAAAAATAAAAACAATATATAAAAATGATAAAATATTAAAATATAAATATATGAATCTGTAGATGAGTGAGCCTGGGCCCTTCTGTGTGACTCTGCTGCTCACTGATAAACAAACATGTTTACAAACAAGTTTATGAGAGTGACGTCACGGCAGAGTAACCCCAACCGGGAAGACTTTTATTGGTCACTAAATACCACACACACGCGCCTGCGCGCACGCACACACACAGAGACACTCGTGCGCTCACGCACGCACACACACACACCTCCTCCTCCGCTCAGGCCCCGCCCCCCTCCGGGCAGACGCCTTAAAAGCAGCGGAGCCCCTCAGAGGGTCAGAGCAGAGACGCAGCGCCTTTACGCACCGAGACAGGACTGGACTGGACTTTACGCACCGGGACGGAGATTTTGTTTGACAGAGAATCTTCAGAAGTGGATAATCTGAACATCCTGGAATTATGAAGTCTCCAAAACTCAGAACCAAAGGTAAATGGGGATTTTTTTTAACTCACGAATTAAGCGGCAAAATATAAACAAGAGCAAGGAAACTGTATTTAGCAGTAGCTAAAGGGTTTAATAGTTTAATAAATGATAATAAAATCCATGTCAGTGTGCAGCGATATCAGGAGGTTTTTTTTTTTTTTTAAATATACGATCAAAAATAAATGAAGAAACGGAAACACACTGTGGAAATTCTCCATTTTGGCGGCAGCTCAGTTTTGTCAGTTCGGTGAAAAAATTGATTGCGACTTTTTTAATTAAATGAAATCATAAACTGGTTGAGGCAGAAGTCTGACAGATAAAGCTGCAAAGATGAAGATGGGATCCTTTCAGATATAGATCATGACTGAATTAAATTAATTTAATGAGAATATTTCAGCTTTTATTCGGTGATTGAATACTTATTGTCTATTTTTGTTGGCTGTAAATTAATTGAAAACGTTTAATAAGTGCTGCATTATCCAAAGATGAGTTAATTCATTATCTTAGTTAAAGTCACGTGATTTGACTGTTTTTGCGTTTTTCCTGCAGCCAAGTTCGTGAACGAGGATGACCTGACTGACGTGCTCTGCGAGTTCGACGCTGTGATCGAGGACTTCAAGTCTCCCGTGGAGAAACGTCACTTCCGGTACGATGAGCACCTGAAGACGGTAAAGAGGAGG
This sequence comes from Cetoscarus ocellatus, assembly GCA_037902135.1. Lineage (NCBI taxonomy): Eukaryota > Metazoa > Chordata > Actinopteri > Labriformes > Labridae > Cetoscarus > Cetoscarus ocellatus. Next base: position 24,765 of record JBAMNC010001299.1, read on the forward strand.
AGCTGCGCGAGCGTCAGTGACAGCGGCATCAGTGATTCAGAGAGTGAGTGCGCATGTTCATTATGGTGTTGGTTTCATGTGGAAGATCTGTGACTGTGTCAGATTTGATCATTTAAGACTGAAGGACTGATGGGACATTCAGATTAATTAAAGACCAGAATGTGTGTCCTGCAGCCTAATGGGGCAGAGCAATATGTTAAGATTTAGGAATGGCTTATGTTTTTATATGAATAAAATCCTCCAGAGCGCTGTTACGAAAGGAGAATTTCAGGGATCTCAGGGAAAGACAGGAGCGGAGGCCCATTCGTGTTTTTCTGTTCATGATGCTGACTAAATCATTTCAGTGCACGGGAGACTTAAGAGTGTGGAAATGTAGACAGCCTCAATACACAAACATGTTTTTGCTTAGTTAGACTTCTCTGTGAAGTTGTTGATTTTTGTTTTCTGCAGTTTTTCATCATTGAACAACACATATGTTCTATCTTTGGGTGTCTAGACCTTATATTTCTGTTGCTGTGGTACCAAACAGGTTTTAATGAAGCGTTAATTTCACCAAAAGCATTTTAAGATTATGATTCTGGAGTTATTTTGTGCTCCAGATTGCTCAGCTTTATTAAAAATAAATATAATGACTTAATACCTCAGAGGGGAGCCTGAATGGAGATCAGGCTCAGCCAAATCTCTTATCAGAAAGTCTTTTGCATGATTTCTGCATCATGCATATTTCCTCTGCTTGAGCCAGGCCTCCTCCTCGCTGCACTGTTGCTCTATGGCGTGCAGCGTCTTATCATCAGAGGGCGGCTGCAGCCTGGCAGATTGTTGCATGGACGCATTCTTGCACATGCAGTCATGCCTGAGCAGAGAGAGAAATCCTTGATCGGCGTCCAGAGATTTGGGCCTCAGATTGAGCTTCTGCTGCATACTTTGGCTCTGGCAGCTGCTTCTGGATGGAGGCTCTGACTCCACAGATTTAAGAGCACACATCACTGTAAAAGTCTGCGGAGTCACAGCTGCAGCGCTGACCTCAGGCTGCATTAATGCGATCGCTTCGCGTGCTGACATATCGAGAAAGTATGCTGCGGGTCCCCAAGAGATAAGAGAGTTTCCTAAACACGTGAGAGCGTCAGGACTGCAGGGAGGAGATGGAAGAAGATCTGAGTGGTTCGGTGGAGAGGCCAGAGTCAGAGCAAAGCTGTTCCAGTCGTTCCCCTCAGAGCAGCTGCTGACAGCTGATCTGATAAAACAGTTAGTGTCTTCATCATCATCCTCCTCTTCTCCTCAGCCAGTCTGTCAGATAATAATGATGCAGCTTGAGAACTGTGCAGAAAACTTTTGTTTATCAGGGTTCCCGTGGTTTTCAATCCTATCATTATCACCTGCGGTGTTTACTACACCCGTCAGGAGGAATCCAATCACCACATCACCACTAATGACCTGCAGGAATCATCCTCTGTGGTAATAACAGAGCGCAGTGTTTGGACCTGCGCCTGCGGTGTGAACCAGCGTGTTGATCAGATTCCTGCAGGAGCTCTGTCCTCTCCATGGCAGTCTGATGAAGAGGGGACTGTCCCACACCGGGGTTGAGCTTTGTCCCGCAGACTGATGGATGGAGGGAGTGTTAGACGTGCTGATGCATGACTCAGATCGGGCAGGGTTTCAGTGATCCACCAGGGAGTGAGGGAGAGAAGGAAACAGGGGGTTCATACCTTAGTGCTGATCCTCAGCGTGAGCTGGAGTGAAGGAATCATGCTGTAGGAGGCTTAAGACCATCTCAGCTCCACCTCAGTGTCTTTCACCAGGTTGATCTGAAGTTGGTTTGAGAGTAGCTCCCATTCAGGAGCCAAACAGCTGATGCCACACAGACTAAGGTTGACAAAGAAAACCCACAAACTTCTTCTTAGCCAACAAGTGTCCTGTCTGAGATAACCTGAGCTCAGTGCCCTCTCATTTCTGTTACAGAGCATGTAAGGATGGATAAGAAAAATAATGTTAAGGCTCTTATTGGCTTCAGAGGCTCTGATTTTAGGTCACTGATGCACTAAAGAGCAGTCAGATTAACATCTAAATGCACCAGAGGGATGTCAAAATGTGCTCCAAGAGGTGAAAGGAAAGACTTTTGTTTCCGAGTCAAACTCTGATTTTAGAGCCTTCAGCTCCGAGTGTGTTGGCCGGCTGCTCCCCGGTGTGTGTGGCGTCTCCTGTCTCCTGCTGTGTGTGCCGTGTTGAGTGGTGGGAGTGGTCCAGGTCAGGGAGGGGGTGAGGAGTCGACATCTGAGACTCTGTTAAGGTCCACTGCACAGGAGAGAGAGGGAGGCGAGGACAGATTCAAGGGCTGCTTAATCTGCTTTTGTCGCACACACTTGCTGCAATCACACAGATATTATAAAGAGGACTGTCGACACTTACAAGCAATAAACGTCCTGTTACAGCTGCCTTAATGACTGATTTTAGAGCTTCATGACTGACTTTAGGTGTAATACTCGACTCTGTCAAAGGCTGGGCAATCATGTTTCAAAGACATACTGATGCATTTCCAAATAGAATATTGTTTATTATTTATTGTAATAGTTAACATGACACTAAAATAGCATTTCTTCAGACTTCATCTGTCCATTGAAGGGTGTGATGTTGAATGAATTAATGCACCAATGAAATACAAGCCAGTCCACTTGCTCTGCAATAAGATGGTTTACTGTAAGAACCGCAATAGAATCACTTTGAAATATATAAATAAATGGGAACTAACATCTTTGTTGTATCAGCCACAGCAACACAAACACAAGTCTTGGTTTAATTTATAGCAAACTTGCAGCCTAACTCCGGTATGTTTTCTAAATTGCACAACTACGTTGGATAGATTTTGAAGGGTAAGGGTAATCGGTAATCATGTGTCACTATAGACACTGCTTTCTCTTGTTTTTATTTAAGACCATTACCAAAGATCAACCAAAGTTTTTTACGTTACTCAGTTTGAGCTCCTCTTATCGGACCTTATCGATGTCAGATTAAAAACCTTGATCTTCACGTGCCATCCTACTTTCCTTAGTGTCCATGAGGTTGTTTTAATTGTTCTATGTGTGTGTAATATTTTCCAAACCAAAGTCAGGAAATCAAGTCCCTACATCAGCAGCAGTTAAAGACCTGGAATTGGTGCCTCAAAGTAAAATGAAAAATTAAAGAAAAGGGAGTCAGATCACTTTCTCCTCTGCCATCCACCAGAGGTCCAGTCACTGCTTGATTTTGATTGGTCAGTGAGGGAGAGGTGACCATGACAAATTTTGATGATTAAAGATGAAAATTTACCTGAGATTGGCTCTCTGGGGCTTTGATTTTGGTTGCTTTGGTGTCAAATGAGAATTAAAATAGTTTGATTTTAACTGGAACAACATATCAGAGGCTGCACCTGCAGAAAAAAGTGCTGTTGCCTCACAGCAGGAAGGTCCTTGGATTGACCTCCTTCAGTTGGTTTGGTCTTTCTGTGTGAAGTTTTCCCTCTCTCCCCATGCATGCATGGGTTATCTCCAGGTACTCTGGTTTCCTCACACAGACCAAAAACACGTTGATAAATAGATGGATATACTCATCAAGGTTTGCAACTGTGATATTTTGAAAACCAACTATTCTGAAGAAAAATCACAAGATTAATCATGTTTTTTTTTAAATATTTATTGAAGTTTGATATTTCATTCCAGCGGTTGTTTTAGCTGCAGAGTCTCCACACTTCTCTGTATTTCTTTGCAGTCTGTTTGACAGTGAAAATATGAAATGTGGTGTAAAATACGACCTTGAGGCCTCAAACTGGTCATTATATCACTTATGTAACCGTGCGCAGAGACAGAAGCAGCGGCCTGCTCTGTTCTGGTATCAGACTCTGAACGTGTCACAGATAAATCTTCTTTAACAGCGCGGGACGACTCGTCAGACTAACCCGTTATAATGCTGTCACTGAGACACACAATGGAGATTTAGGACCTCAGTCATGGCTTCAAACGGCAGGCTCTGCGTCTGAAGGTTGATCATGAAATCATCTCTGAAGTTTAGTTTGTTGGTCAGCTTGTTTCTTCAGAGCTGCTGTGCCTCTGTGTCTGAATGCAGACAGATGCATGTGTGAGGGGCCGCAGAGGAAGGCCGTCATTACAGGAGAATGTGATGATTACACGCTGAAGCTGCTCCACTGACACACATTTAGATTGGTGGACACTCTGCTGGACTCATTTGTCTGAATCCGTCTCATTTCTCTGTCTCACAGGTGCAGAGTCGCTCAACAGAAACAGCTTCAGCTTCAGCGACGAGAGGCTGAACTCGCCCACCGTGCTCTCACCCAGCAACTCCTCACCTCCGCTCATGTCCCCAAACGTAAGATCCTCTCCATGATCCCAGTCTTTATGTTTTGTTTGAGTGGTAGCCAGGTCTGGACTGCAGGCAGGCCGGTGTATTACCCTCACTCTCTTACTGCAAAGCCATGCTGTTGTAACTCGTGCAGGATGAGGCTCCACCACGTTACTGAAACAAGCTGACCGAGACATTTTGACATCAGCCAAATCAACTTCAGTCAGGGAACATAAACTTTGGTTACCTGTTGGTCTTCCTTTTCTCTCGTACTATCAATCACCTCATGAAGTTGTGGTTCTCTGGTGATCTTTCCTTATTTTAGTAGATTTATTTTTTTGCACATAGTAAAGTCAATGAATAAGGCTGAGTTACATGTGCAGGTGAGGTAGAAACCCAGTCTGGGCTTATTCACAAACCTCACCTTAAGAGTATAAAAAACATTAAATCCTGGTAATAAAAAGAAAAACAAACAAACAAAAATCAAATAATAACATACATTTTACCAAAAAAAGAGAATATGCCAACACAGAAACAGAATATAACTGACAAAGTGGTAAATAAATCGTATTTTGTCAAGCAAAATTGAAATTTGATCATTAAACAGATCATCACGAACAAAAAGTCTTTGACATCAAAACATTTTTTAGCCTCAGTCTGTATCTGGACAGGGACGGAGACTCTGTCAGTAAATGAACATTGTTGTCCCATAATTCAACGCTGTGGTATTTTATTGAACTCTGACCTCGTGATGTGTGATACAGTGGTAGGTACAGGTTGTTGGTCTGTCTTGTTGAATAAAAGTTCACTTGAGAGTCTGGAATAAAGAACATTTTAAAGCTCTCTGGCAATTCTGTACTCATATATTTGATTTTATAAATAAAACTACACATTTGAAAGTATCATTATCAGAAATAGATAATATGTTACACTTCACACTTGACCTCATGTTTCAAGCTTCTGCGGCGCAGGGCTTTAATATGCTTCCTGCAGGTCAGAGCGGAGCCAGGGTTAATGTATGTGCAAGTTACCCATGGCATGAACATGTCTTCAACAGGACCTCCAGATCATTGTATTCTGTCTGTATTCACATTTGAAGTCCTTTGGACATGCGTTTATTCACATAGAAAGATAAATTTAACATCATTCTCTTCTTTATTTGCCATCTTTAGAGATGTTTATGAAGATTGTTTTGGCTTGTATCTTTGCTCCATCTAAATGCAAACAGACTCCTACACACTGTCTAACTTGCAAGAAATTCATTAATTGTAATGTTTCGGTCTCAGACTTTAATCAGGCAAGGCTTGAGGCTGAAACGTTGCAGATAAATGAATTAGACCGTGTGTGGGAGTCTCTCTCGGCGTTTGAGTGGCCTTCTTCTTTTATGCACCTGTCTCGTGAATTCGATGAATACTTTCATATCTTTGCTCCATCTAAAATCTGGACCTCCTTCCCTCTGCAGCCAAACTGGGCGACACCAAAGAGCTGGAGGACTTCATCGCCGACCTCGACAGGACATTAGAGAGTAAGTGCTAATGCCCCCCCGCCCTGTCAGTGTCTGATGAATGAGTGAGTGTGCTGGCGCCGCCCGCTACTCAGGATTAACACGGGCGTTTGTTCCCAATGTCAGCTATGCTAACGACCGCTCATAAAGTGATGCAGCAGCCCCTCCCCTCTGCTTTCTGACAAACAATGATGTGTCGGGGGGGGCATTATCTGGACCATGAAGGCCTCTCAGGCAGAGGATCCTTTTACACAGTCAGTCAGCTTTAACAGGAGGTCCACCAACTCAAACCTTCAGAAATTTTAGAACTTTAAATTTCAACTACATTTATGTGCCGAGGATGACAGAGCGAGGACATTATGCTGATGAAATAAAGCTACATATAAGGGGTGTATTTAACAGAAATAAGAGCACTTAAAACACTTAAAACAGATTCAGACTCCAGATTTAAATCTTTCAGAGGAAATCATTTATGTTTCTGCTTTTTCATCCTTTCTTGCACTTTTTTTCCAACACCGTGTGAGAGTTTAAGCCCTCACAGATGATCCAACATCCCAAATTATATATGATTTATTAGTGCAAATCATATACAAAAAGGCATAACTAGCCGAAAAGAATGAGTATTTTCAGACCAGTCAGACCAAACGGAAAATTTAAATATGAAAGAATAATCAAATAAAAATAAGTAGAAGTAAAAATACAGAAGAAGCACAAATAATTTACACTATTACCTGTATATAAGATATGGATATAAACTTTGATTTTCCTCTTTGACAGTAGGAATGTTGCTCTGATTAGAGCACTGAAGGTGCATGAAGATTCTCAGATGTATACATCTGAGTTTTTGAGTAAAAACCGAGAAGCCTACATTTGAGAAACATTAAATACCATGTTTTCTTTTAAAATGAGCAAATCTTCATTATTTTAAAGATCAATGGTACCTGAAAGTACAGAAACTTAATGATTTTCAGACAGTATTTTTGACCACGACCTGTTTAAATATTTTTTAATGCTTTAGCAACATTTGGAAAAGTTGGTAAAACTGTACAGTTTTGAAAGTGTGCAAATGTTTGCCTGTAATTTTTGCTGCAGATTAGAATCAACATTATTGTGAAAGGCATCTGTTTTTGTTGTCTTAGTATTAAATTGGAAACTAAATATTTCTTGAGTGAGTTTTTAACTGTCTGTCTGTGTCATGAATTATCTCATGTTCATGCAAATCCATGATGTGCACCTTCTGTGCAAACATGCTGCCCTTTTTAACCATCAGCTCTGTGTTTCGTTGGCTTGTGCTTCTTGTAGTTAGAAGTTAGAAGAGCAGATCAGCAGACTTTTTAATTTCAATTTAACACCACAGCTGGTACTTCGGGGTCTTTAGTGTTTTATACAAATGCAGGATTATGATGTAATGAGGGAGAAATGCTGTTAAAAATTCACAGAAAGCCCAAATCTGTCTGGAGATTCTGCCACTGAGATGGGAGAAAACTTCCATTAGCATCAGGTTATGTTTTTAGGCTGTTGCATTGCTGCATCAGCTGCAACAAACTTCACTGGATTTTGCAGTTAATTCTTTTAAAGCAGAAAAAAATGCAGCCTAAACATTTTGAATATGTGGTTATTACACATGTGACTGTCAGTGTTTTGATGCATGAGACCGTAGAAGGTTTTTTAGAGTAAGCACCAACATAAAGACTATAATGCCTTTTTTAATTTGTCATTAAAACACATCAGCCTGCAGGCCTCCACACTCACCCCGCCCTAACCTATAGACTTAATTTGTGTTTGCCTCGTGCTCTTGAGAGTGTTTGAACTTGCATCAGAGTTGGAGGAATGTGAGCCGCTGCAGACTGTAAATGTCAGGAATGAAACGAGACAGCGGTGGGAGTTGTTTCCATGTTTTCTCCTCCCTCTGCCCTGCCAGCTCTGCTCCTGAATGTCAGTCTTTCACAGCCCGTCTGTAAAAAACTGGACATTCAGTGATCCGGGCGGGCAGTCGGCCAGCCCGCTGTTGGCCCTGCAGAACGGCCGGTTTATTAGGTCACCGGTGTTTACGACGAGCTGCCTGTTAAAGCCAGCACCACTCTGAGAATAGAGCCCAGGAGCCACAGAGTCCTGCTCTGATCGGGTCTGTCTGTCTCTGTTTCAGGCATGTGAGGCGGACGCTGCGAGGCGTCTGGAGTGCAGCCACGAGGACGGAGGGAGTGAACGTCTAGACCCCCCCACGAGCAGCACACGCCCGGCTCCTACACCCAAAAAACCACCCAGCTGGATCACAGTAGCTCCACCACGCCACCAGCTCCTAAATTTAACCCGGCAGAGCTCCACTAACGCCAACCACCTGGATACTGGGCTGTAAGGGCGGCAAAGAGGGCCAAAATTAGCATAAAGGAAACACGAGGACGCGACGTAATGGACTCCATGAATCACTGCAGGAGTGAGGGGACGAGGATTAAACGCTGCGAAGAGTCACTGGAACATTAACCAATCACAGAGCCGATCACACTCCAACCCCTGAGCTGGAAGAATATTTAAAAAAAGCTTTTTATAATAGAAATATATTTGTAATTTTATAGAGCTCCTTATGTCTGTATTTGTGTAAAATATATTTTTGTATCTTCTGTAAATAATAATTCTATTTGCCTTGGTATTAACAGAACAGAACTGGAACAAACTGAAGAAAACTGGAAAGCAATGTGTGTATTTAATACAGCTAATGCCTGCCAGAGATAATATTAAAGTATGACATGTTGTTCTTTTACTAAACCAGGACTCGGCTCTTTATTTTGGACTCTCAGGTTTGTTTTTCTGGGCTTCTGTCGGGTTGTTTTAGTAACACAACGCTGAACTTGATGTGCAGCTCTCCTCGGTCATTAAAGTCTCCTGCTGTAATGCACTGAAAGGTAAATCCTGCTCCATATTTTACTGTAAATGTCCACGTTTTTCCAGAAATCACATTGAAAAACAATCCCTGAAAGTACTGATTTCTTCCAAAAGGCTGTGAAACATGTTAAGGGGTTGGTTTCAAGCTAATCCAGAGAGAATAGAAGTTAAACGCAAGTTAATCTATAGACATGAAACCAACAAGCACTTACTATAACAATGATTCAAACAACCAGGCGAGAAAATGATCAACAAAATGGCTGCAATACACAGCTTTGCAAGAAAACTGCATTAAAATGAAAACAAATCACAAAAAAACAGTTAAAAAAACTTGTTGTGTTTCAGTGTTGTGCAGTCTTGCAGTTTTTGAATGAGAGGGGGGTAGATCCTGAACTTGTATTTTTGTTTTGGACAATAAGTGGTTATGATGAGCCTCATTTTGGTCCAACCCCCCTGATTACTGAGGGGGCAAATCAGGCCCAAACGTGTGGATCCAGGCTGAGGGCTCAATCAAACAGGCACAGTTTAACCCAAATCACCTCAGCATACAGAAGAGAAAACAGCTAAGCAACTGTGGAGCAGGACTGCATGAGCATAAAGGTGACCAGATAAAAAATAAGTGGGAGAAAATGGATCCAGACACAGGAGGGGCTTTAACCACCGCTTTGCTCCCAGAAAGTGGAGTCTTTTGGTAAATGAAATTTAAAAGAATGAAACAGTAACTTTAAGGAGATCCTGAGGGAGATTTCTGGAGCATATGATTGTCTGAATCAATAATAATCATCTTTCCCAGCAACAAACAGGACATATGTCAGTAATAAATACTAGAAAAGCCCATCTAACACTTGATTTGGATGTTTGCTTTGCCAAAGAGTGGCACTAATGAGCACTGCAACTCAACACCTTGAGCTTAAAAGGTGAAAATCTGTTCACTAGAAGTGTGCCTGAAAACTACAGATGCATTCACTGTGTATCAGTGACTGAGAGTGCCTTAAAAGCCTGAGGCACCAAAGGAAACTTTTGTTTTTGAAGTAATAAGTATGTAAGTATTTTCTTATTCTGTGTGACTGAGCCTTCGGTCTGCATCCTTAAAATTCTGTCATGCCTCCAAATTATTATCCTCTGCTGCACGACTAAGTCTGATGTTGTCACAATGAGTCAAACTTTAATAATTATGAAGCAAAACTTTTATAAAAGGAAAACAGCCCTGCTTTAAAGTCAATCACTTTGAACTGTCAGTTTTGCAGAAAAAATCCACTGCAAAAACTCAGATCTAGGTGAGAGTATTTGTCTGATTTTCAAAACAAAAAAATCTCACCAGACTTAAAATAAGGCATGAGTTCCTTGTAATAATAAGTAAAATAATCTGCCAGTAAGAGATCAGATATCAAACCTTAATTTAAGACCCTCACTGCATTTGCAGATATTTTCTCTTCTTTACAAGCAGTTTCAAGCAAGTGAATGTGGATTAGAATAAGTCTTTTTGATATTTTTGACTTGAAAAGAGATGAACACCCTTGCCTAGATCTGAGTTTTTGCAGCATCCTAACTCTGCAGATCTGTTTTGTAGAATAAGGATGTTTTTCTGCACTACATTCAAAATAAAAATACTCTCTGGTATGCATGCAGTCATGTAGACATTCCAGTGTATGTAGGAGTCATATATGCACCTCCCCAGCCTCTACATGGACTCACTGAAATAGATATTTCACGTCACTCACCTTCTGTTCTCATTAATCAACCTCTCAACAAACAAACACTTATGTAACCCCAGGGTCTATTTCCAGAGGCGGAGGGAGACGGGAGGGTGTGACCTCCTCCAGGGCCGGCAGCAGGTGTGGCTCTAATGTCAGAGGCCCCCGTCCGGCTGGGGCCAAAGGTGGATCACTGAGGGGCAGGCGGGCCGCTGTAGTGGTGCTGTGGTGGAGGTGCAGACCACAATCAGAGGGTCTATGTGCTGGTTTATGGACTCTGAGAAATCCAGGAGTTTAGTGTCCCTGCTTCATCTTTAGTACTTTATTTAAGATCTATTCTTGGTCTTTAAGCACTGAATCACACAGACAGGACCATGGATAGATTCAAGTGCTGGTCTAAGAGAGAGAGGGGAACGACATGCGAGGTAGAGACCTCAGAACCAGCCGTCCATGTCGAGGAAAACAGCCTCTGTTGTGGAAAAGCCACCAGGCTGTCAGCAGCCCAGTCTGAGATCTTAAAGGAGAAAAATTCTGTTTTCCAGATGATCAAATATCTGAAGTTCATGATCTCACATTTGATCAGTCAAACTCAAACATTGCTCTCTTTCTGCTCATGAAGCTGCTCTGAAAGAATCACTGTGATTCAGTTTTTAATCAGTAAACAGTTAAATCACTAAAATCCCTTACTGGATAAAGTGAATTAAGAGAGCGGCTCCTGGTCATGGAGCCTCATGTTCATCTCTGCTCTGAAGTACAATCCAGTGACCGAGATCATGGAGTTTGGAGTCAGAACTTTGCTCGTGAACATCGTATCTCAAGGACATTTCAGGGATTTTTCTGTAAACTGTGCTCAAATGGTCACTCTGCCCCAAAAAGAAAGTCATAAAACTTTGGGAGTCATAGGTCAAAGATCAAGGGGCCCCAGGTTCATTCTTCGCCTGTGAATGCTAGAACTGGAGAATTTCTCCAAATTTTGCCCAAACTCCATCCCATGGATAACCCAGTTAGATTTTTAAAATCAAAGGTCACAGGTCAAGGTAGTGGAGCCTTGTGTCCTTTCCTTACAACTGTCCACTTTGACACAAGTAAAGCTGAAAAGATTTGGGAAGTACTAGGTCAAAGGTCAGGGACCGTGAGCCCTATGTTCAACCTTCGTTTTTTTTTTTTTAAGATTATTTTTCGGGCATTTTGTGCCTTTATTGAGAGAAGACAGACAGTGGACAGGCTTGCGAAAGGGGGTGAGAGCGAGTAAGGCCGCAGGCTGGATTCGAAACCGGGCCGGCAGAAGCATGACATGGGACGTGCCTGGCTGCCCATCACTCCACCAAACCAGCACCCAAAGCTGACTGAAACGAGGAAGGAAGGATGAAGTTCCTTTTTCTCTTTGCTCACCTGTGTTTGAATGGACACATATGAAGCTGTCAATCCATCCTTTGTTTCTGTGAAAAAATATCAAGAAATCTTTGAGGATTTTTCTTGAAACTTTGCACAAATTTCTGAAGGGGTGGTCGTGTCTCATGATAATTGATCATCCCTGCCTGTGCAACATCACAAGAACACACAGCGGGATTTTCCTCAGAGTTTGCACTAATTACCACTCTAAATTAATGAACTTATTATAATTTACAGGTACCATGTCTAAGTCCGTTGAGTTTCATAATCATCTCTGTAACTACCGTATTTAAGTATAAGTCACACCCGACTATAAGTCGCATTTATTTAGTGCTCTGATAGAGAGGTGGTTGCCTTTCATGAAGTGGTAACACCAAGAAGGCCCACCTGTCTCATTTATATTCATCTCCTTGGCAGCTAACAGGGCGTGGAGACGTAACTGCACCGTTAACAAGTCTCTCCCAGCAGCCTGTTGTTCAAGTCCCCATCTGTGGACTCATTCTTCCAGCTCCGGCCATCTTGCTTTCTCCTTTTCTTCTTTGCAGTAAGCGTAAACTCTGCTTTTCGCCAGTTCCTCACGAGTTTCTCACGCACTCCAAACTTTATTTTGTTTATGTCTAGTCTAGCCTAGAGCGCCCTCTCATGGCTGTAGACAATAATGTTTACTCCTTGTTTCACGTCAGTCAGTATGAATTAACGTTTAAAAACATATTAAATTATGTATATTTTGATATATAAGTCGCACTTGACTATAAGTCACAGGACCAGCAAAACTATGAAAAACAGTGTGACTTAAAGTCTGGAAAATACGGTAAGATATATATTTCTAATGCTATCAGGAAGGTCTGATAAACTTTTCATAAAAGTCCTCTCTGACTTTAATGCTTGGACTTTGGAGGTCATAGGTCAAAGATGATCATCCTTTCAGAATGTTTCATTGATTTTCCTCAATTTTTGCAGTGATGTCCAATTTGACTAAAGGAAGGAAAGGATACACATTTTAGGACTCAAAGGTCAAGGTTACTGGGACACATGTTCAGCCCTTGTTTATACAAGTTCATACAAATGGCACCTCCATAAAAAAAAAAAAACACTGTTGTGGATCCACTTTGAGGAGCTGGGGAGGGACATCTGGGTCAGCTTGCTCCTGCTGCCATGGCGACCTGATCCTGGATGAGGGGAGGAACATGGATGGATGGATGGATGGATGGATGGATGGGTTCATGTCATGAAATCTTGCACTGGTGACATGCAACAAAACGTTGCTCTGTTTTTCCCTGGACGTCTTCAAAGCCAGCGCTCATCCTCTAATTTCACGAAGAGAAGAACTTCGTGCCTCCTCTCCCGTCCCTGCAGCCCGTCACTGATTACATCTGTGCTGCTCCGGCTGCAGCCTTTGATTCCATCTCCTCTGAAGTCTGCTGTTTTGAAGCGCTCAGATGAAAACCTCACAGTCCCTCACAGCTGTGCACGTCTGCAGCTCTCAGTCCAGCATGGATCCGTCCAGCCGGCTGTGAGTGCACACCAGACTGTGCTAACGTGATGGCAGGAAGCTGGCACAGCGTCCCTGCGTCTTGTTTCTTCAGTACAGTTGGCAGAGAGAGGCTGCGGGCACTGTCTCACCCCAGCCCACCCCCCCCCCGCTTTGCTGTTTGGAGGGTTTTGGGGCAGCTGGCATCAGATGCAGAGGCGTGTTGACACAACACATGATCCCATCCCTCTAAAACAAGCTTCCCACTTGGCAGAAAGGGGCATCTTTTTGGCAGCGAGGGTCTGTCCCGTAGAAGTGTTGGCCTTGGCAGAGGACCGAGTGTGTGCAAACTGAGCTGAAGTGTGGGAAAGTAGGAGACCCGGATACACGGCAGGACAGGGGGCACTCTGCAGCCGGCCAAGATATTAAGATAGGGACCAACTAAGGAAGTAGAAATGAAAGAAAAAGTTTAAAAATCCAAACCAAAGCAACAAAAAGATGATATTTTTCCTAAAAAAGGGGATTTAAAGACCAAATCTGAGTATATGAAAAACAGGCTGCAAGTCCAGAGACAAAGACAAATCAGATCGTGACGTCTGAAAACATCAGAGAACAGCAGCAGGAATCTGAAACAAGTACAAACCCCAGCACCAATGAAGTCGGGATGTTGTGTGAAACATAAATAAAAATAGAACACAATGACTTGGAAATCCTTGTCAACCTGAATTCCATTGAATACACTATAAAGACAAGATATTTAATGTTCAATCTTTTTCCTTTAAGCTAATATTCACTCATTTTGAATTTGATGCTTGTAACAGATCCCAAAAAGCTGGGACAGGAGCATGTTTTTTAAACAACTTCAGCTCCTCAACAATCCAGGGCCTCTCTTGTCATATTTTTTTCTTCATAATGCTCCTCAAATGTTCAGTGGAGACAGGTGTGGACTGCAGCAGGTCAGTCTAGTCCCTGTTCAGTGGAGACAGGTGTGGACTGCAGCAGGTCAGTCTAGTCCCTGTTCAGTGGAGACAGGTGTGGACTGCAGCGGGTCAGTCTAGTCCCTGTTCAGTGGAGACAGGTGTGGACTGCAGCAGGTCAGTCTAGTCCCTGTTCAGTGGAGACAGGTGTAGACTGCAGCAGGTCGGTCTAGTCCCTGTTCAGTGGAGACAGGTGTGGACTGCAGCAGGTCGGTCTAGTCCCTGTTCAGTGCAGACAGGTGTGGACTGCAGCGGGTCAGTCTAGTCCCTGTTCAGTGGAGACAGGTGTGGACTGCAGCGGGTCAGTCTAGTCCCTGTTCAGTGGAGACAGGTGTGGACTGCAGCGGGTCAGTCTAGTCCCTGTTCAGTGGAGACAGGTGTGGACTGCAGCGGGTCAGTCTAGTCCCTGTTCAGTGCAGACAGGTGTGGACTGCAGCGGGTCAGTCTAGTCCCTGTTCAGTGGAGACAGGTGTGGACTGCAGCGGGTCAGTCTAGTCCCTGTTCAGTGGAGACAGGTGTGGACTGCAGCGGGTCAGTCTAGTCCCTGTTCAGTGCAGACAGGTGTGGACTGCAGCAGGTCAGTCTAGTCCCTGTTCAGTGGAGACAGGTGTGGACTGCAGCAGGTCAGTCTAGTACCTGTTCAGTGGAGACAGGTGTAGACTGCAGCAGGTCAGTCTAGTCCCTGTTCAGTGGAGACAGGTGTGGACTGCAGCAGGTCAGTCTAGTCCCTGTTCAGTGGAGACAGGTGTGGACTGCAGCAGGTCAGTCTAGTCCCTGTTCAATGGACACAGGTGTAGACTGCAGCAGGTCAGTTTAGTCCCTGTTCAGTGCAGACAGGTGTGGACTGCAGCGGGTCAGTCTAGTCCCTGTTCAGTGGAGACAGGTGTGGACTGCAGCGGGTCAGTCTAGTCCCTGTTCAGTGGAGACAGGTGTGGACTGCAGCGGGTCAGTCTAGTCCCTGTTCAGTGCAGACAGGTGTGGACTGCAGCAGGTCAGTCTAGTCCCTGTTCAGTGCAGACAGGTGTGGACTGCAGCGGGTCAGTCTAGTCCCTGTTCAGGGGAGACAGGTGAGGACTGCAGCAGGTCAGTCTAGTCCCTGTTCAGTGGAGACAGGTGTGGACTGCAGCGGGTCAGTCTAGTCCCTGTTCAGTGGAGACAGGTGTGGACTGCAGCAGGTCAGTCTAGTCCCTGTTCAGTGGAGACAGGTGTGGACTGCAGCAGGTCAGTCTAGTACCTGTTCAGTGGAGACAGGTGTAGACTGCAGCAGGTCAGTCTAGTCCCTGTTCAGTGGACACAGGTGTGGACTGCAGCAGGTCAGTCTAGTCCCTGTTCAGTGGAGACAGGTGTGGACTGCAGCAGGTCAGTCTAGTACCTGTTCAGTGGAGACAGGTGTAGACTGCAGCAGGTCAGTCTAGTCCCTGTTCAGTGGAGACAGGTGTGGACTGCAGCAGGTCAGTCTAGTACCTGTTCAGTGGAGACAGGTGTAGACTGCAGCAGGTCAGTCTAGTCCCTGTTCAGTGGAGACAGGTGTGGACTGCAGCAGGTCAGTCTAGTCCCTGTTCAGGTAGACAGGTGTGGACTGCAGCAGGTCAGTCTAGTCCCTGTTCAGTGCAGACAGGTGTGGACTGCAGCAGGTCAGTCTAGTCCCTGTTCAGTGCAGACAGGTGAGGACTGCAGCAGGTCAGTCTAGTCCCTGTTCAGTGGACACAGGTGAGGACTGCAGCAGGTCAGTCTAGTCCCTGCTGTTGTAACTCGAGCAGAATGTGTCTTCATTGTCTCTGAAATAAGCAGGGACGACCCTGAAAAAGATGGATGGCAGCATGTTGCTCCTAAACCTGTATGTACCTTCAGCATTAATGGTACCTTCACAGATGTGCAGGTTACCCATGCCATGGGCACTAACACCCCCCCATACCATCACAGATGCTGTCTTTTGACCTTTGCTCTGATAACAGTCTGGATGGTCCTTTTCCTCTTTAGCCCGGAGGACACCACGTCCATGATGTCCAAAAACAGTCCTCTATTATTGACTGTTGATGATAAAATCCCTAAATTCTTTTAAATTAAACTGTTGGACTATTTGCTCGCTCAGTTGTTCTCAAAGTGCTGAACCTGCTCCATCCCCTCAGGGATGCTCCTTTAATTCTCAATCATGACGCTCACCTGTTCCCAATTCACCTGCAGAATGTTACCAACAGGTGTTTTCTCAGCTCAACTTTCCAAGTCTTTTGTTGCTCCTGTCTCTGCTTTTTTTGGGAACATGTTACAGGCATTAAATTCAAAATGAGTGAATATTTAAAAAACAATAAAGTGTATCAGTTTGATCATTAAATATCTCGTGTTTGCTGCATGTTCAATTGAATGAAGGTCAAAAAGGATTTGCAAATCCTTGTAATCTCTTTGTATTTAAATTTCACACAGCGTCCCAGCTTCTTTGGTACTGGGGTTTGTTCCTGGGCAGATAAACTGGGAGACAGTCCCCCTGCAGCCACATGTGCTTCTCTCATCAGGGAGCTCCCTGAGTGTTGAAGTGGTGTCTCTATGAATAGTCCGGGCAGAGCCTCACAGATGTGTGTCCACATCATACAGAGAGTCAAATATTCATCTTTATCTTCATCTTCATCTTCATCACTGTGGGCCAGATGTCAGTGTGGGCAGAGCGCTGAGGGAGGAGTGTGATGATGAAGGTTTAATTAGCGGAGCTACAGGGCTGCCTGGATGTTTGCAGACACGAGTGTATGAGGGCTGAGAGTTAGCGTAGCTGTTTCTGCATGTCTGTACCTGTCTGACATTTTCATGTGTGCAGAGAGCTTGTTTTGTATGTTTCTGTGTCTTCATCTTCCTGCCCACCTCAATATCTGCTCTCCAAGGTCACAAATGAAGGTCACAGATGTGATTATCTTCAGCCTGAGTTTGGTCATTCAGCTCATCTTCATCATGTTGAATTTGGCAAAAAAAAATCAAGTAAAAGTGAGGTTCAATTTGACCTCATCCATGAAAAAGACCTTAGAAGATTATAAAACTTCAACCTGGGCTGAAAAATAAAAATGCAGTTCCAGAAGTGCCCACTAGAGGCTGTCTCCAAAGTGGATCAATTCCCATATAGCACCATGAAAAGGTCCTACTAACTGAAGACAGATATAATAAAAGAGACTCTGATTTTTTTAAGCATTTCCAATTGAAAAATTGTATGAAACAAAACTTCAGTCCTGAAATTAAATTTCCAGTTGAAAAAGGGGAAATTCTTCATTTTAAAGAAACGTTTAGTAGATTCTCAATATGATCATCTATCAATGCTGAAATCAATCCATGACAGAGCATGTGCAGACACTGATGAAATGTTGACATTGATGCAAAATGAAAATGGAGGATAGTTTTAAACTCTCTACAAATGAAAATCTACACCTTATTCAGTTCAAATTATTGACAACAATTTATTATAGTAGAGACAAAATTCATAATCGTTGAGGGGTAACAACTATTTTTTAAATAATTACTTTTATTTTTCACATTTATTTGGATAGGACAGTGTATATCAATGAACATACGAACATACAAACACACTGCCAGTCTATTTTCAGTGGGAACCTCTTCAACACTTTTTCAAGCACATCAGCCTAAAACAGGGAAACAAACACCCTGAGTTTTATTTCAAATTCAAAAATTAAAAATACAGCAGGAATAAAATCTGTTGTTTACATGTTGCTCCTCTTGTTGTCTCGTTAACTCAGAATTAGCTCGTTAAGTAGTGCTTGTCATGTGATCTTCCAAGGCTGCTCTGAGTGAGGAAAGGTGATGAAGGTCAGCAGGATGCTACGCAGGCAGGTGTGTGGATATTTGTTGTTGCACTAAATTCAGTCATAACACAACTCAATGTTTTTAAAGGTTAGCATGAACAGACGTGGTCTTGGTCCACGGTCTTAGTCCTGATTCCCCGGTGATGACATCTTTTCATGATAACAGTCCAGACTCGCGGCCTGACAGGCTGGTTTATCTCTCAGGAGGTAATGATCATTACCTCCCTATGACCTCATATTTTCCTTCAATTACACATCCATTACCGTCTTTTCTCATTATCACTATCACTCTGACTGATCTCTGACCCCTCTGACTCCATCAGTAAGCCCACTTAAGTGTTTTCTTTGCTGAAGATGCTCCTTTAAAAGTCCAAAGAAATATTTCTGATGCTGCTTTAACACCTGTCCTGGTTTGTTGGTGAAGACAAACTGGTTTGGAGGGAGAGCTGTCAATAAAACCCTGAGGTAGACCAAACAACCACACAGAGACCACCTCAAAGCCAGACTGATTTTTACCTTTTTCCAGACTGACTCTGGTGCAAACCATTAGACACTTGGGTCATAGTTTAGTGGCCTAAAACCTGCCGTCAGGTTTTAGGCCACTAAACTATGATCCAGCCTTCTGAGGTGATATGTCGTTATGTTACTTTGTTAGACGCAGTGGTCTTAACAACGTTAACAAGAGCTCCAAAAACCAGAACATGCCTTTACCATGTTCTTACCTTGATGACCAGGGCCAGCTGCAGCTATTCTGGCACCCATAGGTGTTATTATGATTTGGTGCTCCCCACCGGCTCTCTATCCTACCATTCATCCATCCATCCATGATTGACACTCTTAACCTTTTCTGGGTCGCTTGGGACTGGAGCCTATCCCAGCTGACATTTGGCGAGAGGCAGAGTACACCCTGAACCAGTGCCCAGCCAACCACAGGGCCACATTGAGAGACAGACAACCATTCACCCTCACATTCACACCTAAGGGTAATTTGTAGTCACGAGTTTAACTAATGAGCAAACCAGTGACCTTCTTGCTGTTGGGGTTGGGGCACTACCTGCTGTGTCACCGTGCAGCTCTCTAACGTCTGATGAGAAAAAGTTCACATCTTATATTTATTAATGTTATTATTGCACTGCAAAAACTCAAATCTAGGCAGGTGTGTTTGTCTATTTTCAAGTCAAAAATATCCAAAACACTTGTTCTAATCCACATTCACTTAACCAGTCCAGATAAATATCTTACTTTAAGGAATGAAAGGCAAAAATAAGGCACTGAACTGCTTGTAATGAAGAGAAAATATCTGCAAATGAAACAAAGAAAGTTTGACTCAGTGAGGGTCTTAAATTCAGGTTTAATGGCTGCTCAAGTTAAATTTGTCTTGTCTTATTGGCAGATTATTTTATTTATTATTACAAGCAACTCAGGCTTTATTTTTAGTTTTTATACCTTCAGTTAAGATCTTAATCCAGACATGTTAGGCAATTGTGGATTAGAATAAGTCTAGGGGGATTTTTTTGTCATGAAATTGGACAAATACTCTCACCTATCTGAGTTTTTTCAGTGTGGGTTTTTTTCTATGAAGCATTATTATTATGTGTTATATGATAAAAGGCAAACAGTAAATCAATTTAAACCTGACAGTATGAGTTCAAATGCTATTAAAAACCTTCAGTGTGGCAGATTCTTCTTCAGGATTACTTCACCTAAGATCTATTTTGATGCTGTTTTATGACTAAAATGACCTAAAAGGGAACTTGCATCACGACCTCCAGCCTCATCTCCACCATGTGACTGAGGTCCTGATGTTCACAGCAGGCAGAAGCTTTCTTCACGTTGGTGTGGGAGCAGTCTGGAGGTGTTGGACGGTCGTCTACAGACTCGCCCCTCAAACGGAAGAAATGACACGCTGTGATGTTTGAATTGTTTGGTAACTAAGGAACAATAACTGCAATGTTTGTGTGGAGACAAAAAGAGGAAAGATTTCAAAACCAGGAGAAACTCAAAACACGAGTGTTGTGACAACAGGACTGAGTCTGACGATTATGTAAGAGATTTAATCAGTCCAGATCATGACCTTATGACCTTCACACCTCCAGCTTTAACTCAACACCTCAGACAATCCTCTGGGGTTTTAATTTTATTGTTCAGGGTTATCTTATCTAGAGCTTTGTTCACATTTGAAAAGGGAGTTTTGGGATAGGGAAACCTTATTTGGCCTCTCTTACCTGTCTTTTTGTTCATATTTGTAGTAAATAGTAAATTCTTTATATGTGTTTACAGTGTTTTTTTTTTTATGGCAGACTGTAAAAGAGTCAACCCTCCCAGCTCCATGGGATCAGCATCCCAAAGCCGTAACACTTGTATTGTATATTTATATATCTGGAATTGTATAACAGATCTTTATGAGGAAAACTGTGTTTGGAAGATCAGACTTCTGGCAATTCAAAAATTGCTTTAGGTCAATTACATCCCTATGAAAAAGGTTTTAATTCAGACTTCAGGTGCAGTGTTTAATTTTAGATATTTTCTATTTGAGGATCCACAGTGACAAATCCTTATTTTAGAGATTGTTTTTACCCAATAACAGTTTTTTTTAAATGAAAATGTGGCACTGATGTTATTAGACCTCCATTTTGACCCTCAAAAGAAAGTTCCTGTCAGTCTTATGGACCAATCAGATACGTCCATTTCTTCTTCTTGATTTCTTAAGAGCTGAGTCCAGTCAGGAGCAGCCAAAAAGTCAAGAGGAACAATAGGTACTTGTCACCCTCTAAAATAATAAGAAAGGAAGTCTGAGTTATTTTATGAGGCTCTTTAAAACATATGAGATGGAAATTGCATCCAAGAGTTCAGTTTTTTCTCCCATAATCGCTGAGGCTTAAGTTAACTTTATTTAGATGTGGACAGGGTCGTTCATGATAAATCTGTTTGTGATTTGTATAAAACTCTGTGAGATTTAAATGTCATTTAAAATGTGTGTTTGATTTCTTTGGTTGTAATCCATAAATCTGACACCACTACAGCATACATTTCCTGAAAGCATAGGTTGTCCTGAATAAAAAAAACATCTCTCTTTAGCTTGGTTGTGCTTGACGGGGTGCAGGATTTACATTCATGATAACAAAAAGAGTCCAGGCTGACAAAAAAAGCTACAAAGAAAGAAAATGGCTTGGAGTTTCAAGGGTTAAATTTTAATGTAAGGTGAAGCTTTGCTCATGCTTCTGATAATCACGACTCACTTTTTTTGGCCTCGGTTTTCAGCTCAGTTCAGCTTCAATCTTGAGGCATTTTAGACAAGTGTTACAAGAACAGTGAAGAGCTGTTAACACTTCGTCTTCACTAAATTCAATGCAGGCACCAACAAAATCAGGCTGATTACACCGGACCACATGAGAGGGTACGAACTGCCCATGAGCAATGCAGTGCAAAGCTACAGCAGCATCTTCGCCTCAATGTCACTTCTCTATTTTCCTCTCTGTCCCTCATGCTGATTTGTATGATAGACAAGGAAAGACAAAAGCCTTTGAGTCAAACACTGATGCTGCAGCAGAAGTGCTCGTGCCTCGCAGTAAGAAGGTTGCTGGGTTGACTTCCTGATTGGACAAGTCCTCTCTGTGTGAACTCAAGTTAAGCTCAAAGTAATAAACTATCTGTCCAAAGAGAGTTGATAAAGCTTATTAAGTAGATGAAATGTAATCTACAGTCACATATTTGACTCCCTATCCCCTGAATTTTGCTTCACAAAGAGCAGCCTGAAAACCTCCCCTTTGGTTTCAGCAGATCCTGATTGATCCAATATGTGATGTGAAGATGCTGGCCTACATTTGTCCAGTAATTCAGTGATATCATCGGGCTCAGAGCCTGCTGGATTCTCATACGGTGTTTGGGCGCAGCTGTCGTCTCCCTGAGCTCCTCTAAACTGAGAAGAACTTCCTCTGAGCTCCACTGTGTTCACACTCCATCCTGAAGTGTTCTGGTACAACTGTCTGATTTGTGAACTGTAGAGGAAACTTCTGAGGGAGGAGACTCCAGGGAATGATGGAGGGATGAGGGAATAATTATAAATCTGAGTGATATTTGATTAAAGATTACAAATGACAACTTCTTTAAGCTCTTAAATGTTGCTTCAGTGAATAAATCCTCCGTCAGCTCCAGCAGATTAAAACCAGATCTTGTAAATTGTCCTGAATCATGCAGGACGGCGACGTGGCCGAGGGATCCTCCTGCAGACTCTGAGTCATTCTGGACGGTCTGTGAGAATCAGGGGGAGGGTGACCCAATATTTCCAAACTGATGATTCACAGGAGAGCTGCAGATGTGATGGGGGGGTGCACATTGGAGAGAAAGTTATGACTGCATCGTATTTTCTTTACTGAGCTTTATGTCTGAGTGCTGTGTCCAGATGTCCCTCAGCTGTCCCTTTTCTTCTGTCTCATTGTCTTCTGACTCCCATCTGTCTCTCTGTCCTTCATTCGTCTGTCTGTCCTTCTGCAACTGCATTTCTTCTTCTAAACAGCTCCAACACATGCAGAATTTGACATATTCCTCTGCTTCTACCTCACTCCTTGAATGAGATAAGTCTGTTTTTTTAGTTGGGCAGACTGAGGTACATGTTATTAGCATGAGCATTAGCCACAGTGACAGACATCAGCTCTGCATCTGTGCAG
Source organism: Cetoscarus ocellatus (assembly GCA_037902135.1). Taxonomy (NCBI): domain Eukaryota; kingdom Metazoa; phylum Chordata; class Actinopteri; order Labriformes; family Labridae; genus Cetoscarus; species Cetoscarus ocellatus. The sequence continues at coordinate 47,476 of JBAMNC010001299.1, forward strand.
AAATAGTTGGCACAGAGGTTGTATATAGCCTCAGCCTCTGTGCCAACTCTTTCTGCTGATCTTTGTCGCTGTTGCTAATGTTCAGGCTAGTGCCATGTTCTTCGTATAATCCTCACTTCAAAAATCCTGAACTATCCCTTTAACAGGTGAGAATTATAGTCAAAGTATGAAGAGGTTAAAGAATAAGAGTAAGGGAGAGAGAAAAGAGAGGGGTGGATGAATGGATGAATGAATGAATGAACGGATGGATGGATTGACGGATGGATGGATGGTTACATGGATGGATGGATGTTTTTGATGTGTGATCTTTGTTTCTGAATGTCATCTAAAAACTATGAGAGAGAGCTGACCTCAACATCAGAGAAAGAGCTAAGATGTCTTTTTAAGTTGTTCTACATTTGTGTAAGTTGCAGCATATTTAGGGTTTAAAACTGTGGCAGGCTTCTCATCCAGAAAAAAAATCTACAAATGTAATTTTGTCTCCTCTCGTGGACTGAATGTCCTTCAGTTTGGCCACAGAGACCTCAGTCTGCTCTGTGAGGAGGAGAGATGTTTCTGTGGCTCAGCACGTTAGAACAGAGAAAAAGACACCACGATACTGTGTGCAGATTTGATGTTTCTCGTGCAACAGTTTTCTTAAAGCAAACACTTGCTTTATGGACTAACAGTAAACTGATCTGTACTCTTTTACATCATCCAGCCTTCAGGGAGAAGGATCAGGAATTCTGGAGGCCTAGAGGGTGTGAAGACATGTCCTCATGAGGCTGTCCCCACAGAATTCTGCTTAATTACAGTAAAACCACATCATTTAGAAACACAGGGACTGTAAAAGCACATTCTTCTCATTACTCCTGGTATGAAGACAGGGCTGACAAACATCTCCTCTGTCTTCATACCAGGAAAATGAGACTAAATATGCTTTAGGTATGCAGGACTGCTCCAGCTGCTGCGATGGTGATGAAAAATCTACAGTCAAACCACAAAATCTTAGAAAATGAGAGGAGAGCAGAGGAGGATCAGCGTAGACTGAGGAAAGTTTGGAGCATGAACACAGAAAACATGTTTACAGCAAATCTGAAGTATTGACAGAAGACTGAAATAATCCATACACCAGGAGCTCAAGTCAGTTCCTGTTTTTTTCTTATCTCTCTGTGTCACTGTGGGGAGACTTAAGTTTACCCTAAGAAGATAAAAGGTTCACGGTTCAGCTTATCTTTGATTAAAGATCTCAGCATTTTCTTGTTATGCTCAATAAGAAGCTGTTATTGACCTCAAACTGCCTTACAGTCTGGTTAAAAACAAGTTCAGTCTGTTCCTTAGTGTCAGGTATGTGTCCAAGGATGAAGAGGAGGAAGAATGAGGACAAGGGTCAAGAGATGGATGGATGGGTAATTAATGATAGATGGATGGATGGACAGACAGATGGATGTAAGTCTGGGTGGATGGATAGACAGACACAGTGAGAGTGACCATGATAATTAAACCTCAAAGCACAGATTACTGTGAGAAATCACACAGGGCGCTGCAGGAATAACTGATGAAGAAATAAAGGGAATAATGGAGCATCATGTCATTATTTAAGAAAAGGTAAATCGATGTGTTGGTGGAGTTTGAGCAGATCAACACTGGTACTGATGCTGGGATAAATCAGTACATCAGATATCTGCAGAATCCTGCACCCAAACCTTCATCCACCATCAGCACAGCATTAAATACCATCTACCTGACGCAGGGCCAAAGAAACCTCACGCAGAACCAGACTCAGAGAAAGAAGTTCGAGATGGAGACTGGATAATAAGATATGACTTTAGACGTGGTGTTTGTAGAAACTGTGTCTGCGTGCTGCTCTAAACCCTGACAGACTCACTCATGGAAACACTTCCTCAGCAGACAGACCATTGTTAATAATTCAGCCCACACAGATGCTGCCTGCTGTCTTCCCTCCTCCTGGTTTCACTTCTCCTCCTCCTCCTCCTCCTCCTCCTTCTCCTCCTCCTCCTCCTTCAGCTGATTCTCCTTCAAACAAACTAAACTTGACCCTCTGTTGTCTTTTATTGGTTCAGTCTCCAAACTCTCCTTCTCTCTTCTTCCTCCTGACCCGTGCTGTTTTTAAGTGTTTTTCTTCATCTTCCTCCCCCCATGATGCCCCCCCAGTCCACCCCACCCCCTCCTCATGCCCCGGGGTGGGGTCAGAGCGAGGGGTCAGGGTTTAGCTGTGGGCCAACAGCAGCTCTCTGTCATTAAAGCTGATTTAAACCTGAGCACTTCTTTCCACGAGCACTGGAGCCTGAGGGAGAAGACTCACCTGGGCTCACCTGACTGAAGGAGAGCTTCATCCTGAACGCCCTTCAGGCTTTGTGGTTTGTTTTGGTCGAATGAAAACTCACGGCCACTTCTGTCTCATCTTTCATACATTTAATAAAAACACAGCAAGAGCCAATTCTTAACCCCCCACAGAGGAAATGTGGGATATAACATATTAATATAAAATATTAATATAACATATTTAAACAAGCAAACACTATCGAGGTACAGGCTGGGAGTGGCTTTGCTGTAATGACGAGGACATCCAAATAATGTGTTTTACTAGTCGAATGTGATCTATATAATATATATATATATAATCTATTGATGTAGAAAAAATAGCATGAGAAATGCACAGTCAGAAAATTCAGTTATTATCACTCATCAGTGGTTATTCAGTATTAAAGATTAGATAGGGATGACTTTGATTAAATATTAATATGCCAAGACCAATATAGATTAATAAATAAGTATGCAGTAATGTCAGGATGAAATGCCACTTTGAAAACACAAAGTGTTTAATAATAACAGGGTTTGAAGCTACATAAAATGATATAAAAGGAATTATGAAATACAGAAAACCACTGATCACAGCAGAGAGTCTCTGGGTTTGGAGATTTTTTGAAAGAAAAACTATGATAATTATTGTTTAAACAAATAATAGTTCTTTTGAAATTCTGTTATAATTACATATTCTGCTATTTTTGTTGATGTGAAGATTTGATTGTTTATCTGCTGCTTTGTTTGCACTGATGAAAATCCTGGTGCATCTCTGGCTCATGGGCTCGAGGTAAAATTAAAGTTTCCTCGTGTGATGTCTGATAATCTGGAGGTGACACATGAGGCCGTTCTTTGCTGGCTCTGCAGGAGGACTCAGCTGGACTTCTGTGTTCGGATTTGTTTGGTGCAGCAGGAAACGCTCTGTGAGCCTGTAAATCAGAGTTTGTGTACAGCTGCTGCAGGAAGGATTTTTAGGAGCAGTAATTGGTGCTTAAACCTAAACAATGATCTTAAATGACCTTCAGAGTGAAGCTGATAAGCTCTGATGCATGTGTGAATCCTCCTCCCGTCTGTGTTTGATTGACGGCTGTGGTCTCAGCAGAAGGTGAGCAGCTCCTTAACTCCACTGCGTCAACACTCCTCATTTATCTCCACTGTCCCTCCTGAAATGGCCTCCTCAGGGCAAACTTTCTTCTTTTATGATCTGCACAGGAGCTGGAGGAGTCTGTTTCATTTCCAGGAGCTGCTGAAGCTGCAGGGCGAGCGTCAGTGAAATCAGTCTGATAATTACAGCCCAAACACCAGGACAAAGGACGGGGCGGTTTGAGGGTCCTTTGTCTCAGGCTGAGTGTCTGGAAGGACGTAAATAAGAGGAGGAGAGACGGTTTTATGTTTGCTCCAACTGCTCTGAGCGTTCAGGCCTGATTTACCAGAGAAGACGGGACGGTACGGTAAATCAGAGAGGGAGACACTTTTTAAAACACAAGTGACCTAAAGATCCACCTCATCAGTGACTCACATCCCAACAATGCAAGAGCTCTTCAACTGCTCATCAATATTAATAGCTAATCCAGAAATCACATGGCAGGAGCTCAGTGCACCTGGGCATGGGGACATGGTAATGCATTCTGCTGAAGTTCAAACCGAGCATCGAATTCGATGAATCTGGTGTGATTGTTGGTGCTAGATGGATTGGTCTGTCAGACACTGCTGATTTACTGGGATTTACACACACATTTACCTCTATGGGTTACAGAGAATGGTCTGAAAAAGAGAAATATCCAGTGGGCAGCCGTTCTCCTTGCCTTGTTGATGCCAGAGGTCAGAGGAGAATGGCCAAAGTAGTTGGTGATGGAAAGGCAACAGGAACTCAAATAATTACTTATTAACCAAGATGAAGAAACTCCAACCTGGGACTATAGACAGGTGTATCAAATACAGAGAGGAGCTCTTACATGTGATGGTTTTTGCATTAAAAGACTTTTCAACAGTAGACAATCAGACCCTCAGGCTGCCAGCAAATGCCTTCAAAGTCAATCCACGCCTTGGAGCTGATGAAAGATTCCTACAGAAAAGCCAAAACATTTCTTCGTGCAGGACTGATTGATTAATCTGTCAGATTCAGACATTAAATCGTTCCTCCTGTAGGAGATGAGACCTCCATCCATCATCATTTCATCCTCCTCAGCAGAAGTTAAAAACAGAGAAAGTTCTTCAACAAGCTACTACAGGTTTGTCTTCCCTGAACCCTCAGCATATTTATCATGAACAGTAAATTATGACGAAGTGAAGGGTTAAAGTCAACTGTGTCTGAGAGTTATCACCACTCAGGAGACAATTCTGCTGAGCTCTGAAATCCAAAGAGGCAAAAACAGGACAATTAAAGAAGCAGGTTTAACAGCAAATATGTACAATGAGGTCAAATTTAATCACGTAGGAACTTTTTCTAAAACCTGATTTTGTCATGTTTTGACATTATGGCAACAACAATACAAGTCCTTATTATCAGGTTATTTCTCAATTTCCTCTTGCACACTGCTCACATTCTAACAAGTAAAAACTGACTTGTTTCTACGTGACAGCAAAATAATGTCTTTGTACAGGAAGAAAAGGAACAAGAACACTGAACAAAACACCAAGAACAACAGCATTTCTCTTATCAACTTACTTGATTGTTTTTTCTTTCCTTACTAAGTTACTCAGTTTTTTCCTTTTTTATCCATTACGCTAAACTGATGTTCAGAGTTTTTCCTCTAATTTAAATGGAGAAGTCGTTCCACAGGTTGACCTACATCCAGAGCACTAATAAACAAACAGATCCTTGAAAACAAACCGTGAAAGAGGGAAGGTTACGCCGCAGGTGTGCTCAGAGTAACAGCTTTATTATTGGCCCCGGAGCAGAGCTCAGTGTCGTTAACCTTCGGCACCTCTCTGCTGCTCTCTCTGTTTTCTGTTTTCTGTTTTTGCTTTTGCTTTTATTTTAATCATCATTTTTTGTCGTTGTTGGGAACTTTAAAGTCTTCAGCATGTTTCTGATGTTAAAAATCTTTTGGGCCATTGCAGCTTGATCACTTTTATCAGTCTTTGCACTGCAGTCTTTTTTTAGCACATTTTTCTGACATGATTATGAACAAATGTCTGCTCTGTATCTGCACGTGCTCCCCTCTCACCCACCTTACACCTTTGATACCATCTCTGCAGATGGAGCCAATGGGGCAACAACTTGTCCATTAGGTTGATCATCTAATGGCTTTAAATGGCAGCATGAATGGGCTTTACACTTGTTATATTGGGACAGTGAGTAGACATTTACGAGGTGTGTCAGAAAAGTTCCAGGACTGGTGTCACAAAAGATTTATTTCAAACCCAAACTTCAGACTAAGAGTTTTCCCCTTCAAAGTAATCCCAGCATGTCTACAAAGAGATACTGCGGCGTTTGCCTCGTTCAGAGCGTGAGAAGAGGCGAGAGTTGTGGCAGGACAAGTCGTGGCTGCTTCACCATGACAACGCGCCTGCTCACAATGCCCTGATCATCCGACAGTTCCTGGCCGAGAAGAACATCGCCGTGCTGGATCAACCTCCCTACTCACCCGACCTGGCTCCGTGTGATTTTTTCCTCTTCCCCGAGCTCAAGGGGGTCATCCAGGGGACCCGTTTTGAAAACGTGGACGACATCAAAAAGGCTGTGACGACAGAGCTGCGGAGGATCCCGGAAGAATCCTTCCAGGAGTGCATGAAAGCGTGGCAGAGAAGGATGGGAAAGTGCATTAGACTCCAGGGGGATTATTTTGAAGGGGAAAACATGTAGTTTGTAGTTTGGATTCTAAATAAATCTTTTGTGACACCAGTCCTGAAACTTTTCTGACACACCTCCTAAATTCATTTTGTCTTCTTACACTGATTACCTTTTCAGTTCTCCTTCGCAAAGACCCTGTAAACCAGGATAAGGGCGCAGTCATGCTCTCCCACACCTGAGACTCTCACCTCCAAACCACCAGACAGTGGGGGCGTGGTCAGCCTGATCCTGATTCATCAAAAAAACAGCCCATAAGGACACGTCGTGGCGCTCAGATGAGCTTCTGAGGACAGTGTCTGATAAAAATAGAGACCTGAATAAAGAACTTGCTGTCTTTTGTTTCTCTAAATGTTTCATGGTCCTTTCACTTTTTCTTTTATGAAGCAATTTCCTTCTTGTGTAATAAATAACTTCATTTACTCATCCTGTTATGTTACTTTACTCCCCTTTGAGCCTGGTCTTAACTGGTCCATGCACTGTAAAAATGAAAACTTAATATCACAGCATTAAATGATTTTTTCAGTAAACAGAAAAAAATATTTTTTCTTGTGTTTTGGACTTAAAGGAGTTATTTCAACTATCCTTATTAAGTTTGTTTTTATGTATAGTTAGGCTAATGTCTTAACTTAAGTTGGTAGAAGTTAAAACAAACAGTTTAAGGTCAGGCAAGGTCAGGCCAAGTTATGACTACAGGGTTAATTAAAGACAAAATATCACTGAGTGCTAGACTGGCACAAATATTCAAGACAAAAAACATGCTGATACTGGTCTGGGTATGAATCCTGACTGGGATTGTCTGTATCTTAAACAGTTGTTCTCTCAACCCAAAATTTTGAGTTTGACCCAAAACTCAAAACTTGAGTGCAGTTACCCTGAAATTTTGAGTTTTCTGGACTTTTTTTTTTACAGTGTGCTTTGCAATTGTCTTGCCACTTCAAGCCAATGGGCTCAAACTCATTAAAAAAAAACTATAGGACATCTACTCAGAAAGCGGGGTGGTGAGAACGAGCCGTTTCAGGCAGCTACTGGTGCTGTAAACAGAGGTAGAGACTTTTGGTCTTGTGCATAGAAGTGCTGTATCATGCAGAGGTGATGAAAAAACCCTTGAAAGCATAATATGGGCTCCTAAAGAGCAGGTTTGCAGCATGTTGGTATTGACAAAGGAGGTGACATTTCAGAGCCAGAAAAGCAAAGCTGTGCTCGGGCTGACAGGAGGGAGGCTCACTCACAGAGGTATTTCCTGACTGCTTGGATAATTAGACCCATTAAACATATGAGATAGCCTAATTTAACTGTGGCTACAACAATTACAGCCCATAATTATTTTTATTCATCACTCTCTTTGGAGAGCTGCAGGTCTCCTGATTTGATTTAATAAGGAGTAATTCCCCGCCTCATTAGGACGTAACTATGATATTAGACTATTATTAGAGCAGAAGGAAACATCATCTGTGGCAGGGATCAGGGTGATGATATCTGAGGAGGGAAACAGAAGGAAACACGCCTGTGATTATCTTTCCAAAACAAACGGGCCTCCCGAGCACTGCAGTGGAGGAAAGGTCAGGAAAGAAACACGGCGTTAGCACACACTCCTCTAAGGCTGCCCGAGAGCGAAGCGTAGGAATGCACAAAGGAGGTGAATTATTTTCTTCTTCTGAGATACAGGAGGAAAAAGGCAAAAGAAAACAAAGCTAAATCAGTCTCTTAACGCTCAAACAAAGCTAGCCGTCCCTCTCTAAAAGTCTCCATCATTCATCATCATTACGGCCGCTCCTCCTGCTCTCCTCGGGGCGGTTGTTGGGATAATCTCACTGTCTGCAGGACCGTTTACTTCCAAGGGTCAACTACTACAACTCGGGTCTTGTTGTGAGGAGAAAAGATGAAGCATAAACACAACACAAACATTCAGAGGTCATGTTTCTACCAAAAACATCCAGAACCTTCAGCTCCAAGACGGACTTTTCAAAGAAGTGGAACAATTCAGCCATTCAGCATTTACACCCGAGGAGAGCTCTGGGATGGACCAGCACCCCATTACAGGTCTTTGTGCTCTACGTTCAGGAAATTTACACATGAAGGTGGAGCTTTACGCTGTTGATTATTGTAGCCAGCAGTTCAAGCCAGGGCTGCGAAACACAATCAAGAAGAATCTCTGGAGAAGATGAGACACTTGAGAAAGATTTGTCTGAATATGTCAGGGACTGGAATGATAAATGAGAGTGCTTTAAAGGGTTTATCAGGTCTGATGTGCTCCAATCACTAAACTGTAGGTTAGAAGTTTAGGTTGCAGGGGCTATCTCCATCTAATCTGCCAGGGGTGAAACTCCCGTCTCAGTCCCTGCTGGGATATTTATGAATTTACAATCAAGGTGAAGGAGGAACAAACATCAATCTGTTGACCTGCTCAAGCTCTAAACATGTCAATAAAAACACAAACTTATGGCCCATGTGCTCTCTACACCTTTAACGTGTCTCTGGATCCTAGGCCGTGATCTATGGATCATGGACCTTTAAAGAGCCCACATTCTGCTTTTTCCAGTTTAAATCCCATTAAATGTATTGATCATGTCTCCTCTGCATGATAGAGCACCTCTATGCACAAGACAAAAGTCTGCAGAATCAGGACGTCTCCCTCTCCCCCTCTTTATGATGCCAGTGGCTGCCTGAAATGGTTTGTTCCTGCTGCCCCCAGAAATAGACCTACCAGAATGATGTCATACCATGGTGATGTTGGTGGTTAAAGCCCATTTGCTTTAGGTGGCGAGCTCAGTGGTAGGCAAAAGGATGCAGAGTTGATGAAAACATGGCATCAAGCAGTGCTAAACAAACCAATAACCTCAGAGCTTACTGGTGGGCCTTCAAGTGACAGAAGCTCCAACAGAGCATCTCAGACGGAGAGAGAATACAGATGGATCAGGGTTTTCTGAACATACTCTAGGTGCCATTAAAATTACTTATATGACAGAGAGTTAAAGGAAATGTGAGCTTTTAAAATGTTTCAAACACAGTCAGAAATGAAATACTGTTGACCTCCGTCCTATCAGAAATGTCCACTTTGTAAGTCAAATACAGGTTTTGGTTCCAGCCTGGAGCAGAGACTTTAGGAGAAATGAAAAATGTTCCCGGAAATCAATTAAGATGATGATCCCTGCAGTTAAATGTTCCTCTGAAGGCAGCTGGTCTGTGGGGAAATATCTGGTTATAGCGGGAGAACATGAGGCCCAGTTTTATTCTGCTGCCATCAGTCCTTTTTCTCCTAATTTACTGAGACAGTAATTCAGACATTTATCGGTCTGAAGTGGCAGAATTTCAGCACACGATCTCTGACACACTCAGAGGAATGCAGCTGGAGCAGAGATGGAGGTGGTTTGAGGCCAGAGAGGCTCGATTTGACGAGGAGGAGCGAGAGAGACAGGAGCAGGAAGGAAAGAATGAGGGAGCGACGAGGGAGGAAACACACGAGGGAGAGAAATCTGCAAATCAAATTACTGAAGCATCTGTTCAACACACACACACACACACACACACACACACACACACACACACTCTGAGGGAGCAGAACAACTGACAAACAGCAGCGACAACCAGAAAATATTTATCTGCTGTCCGTCACAGCCGTGGCCATGACAACACATCTCTGACCAGATGTGCAGCTTTTGAGCCAACATGAGCGCACAGTCAGCAAGAATGCAAAAGCTCCTCATGTGACTGTGAGCCGGCCCGCTACTCCAAGACAAAATTACACAAACTTACACCCCAGAGAAACCGCAAAGACGATTTCAGCATGAATAAGAGAGAAAAGTCATGATTCTGCTGAGAAATGTGTGTTTGAGCAGTTAGTAAAAGTTTAAATCCTGAATAAATACGACCAGAACGTCAGCTTTTACAGGCTCATTTCTTTAGGTTCATTACTTTTTTAAAATTCTGTTTAAAAGCTTTTAGGTGCATGCAAAATTTGTTTTTATTGTTATAAAGTGGCTGTCAGATCTTTAAATGAATTAATGAATAAGAACAAAGTTTTAAAATCAAACTTTAAAATAATGACTATTTAATCTTATTAAAAAATATATCCATGTATGTCTTTTTAAACAACTTATTGGAAATGCAATTTGAAAAAACAAAAAAAGATATAAATAACAGTTTTTAATGCAGATTCTTGACTAAAGTTCACATTGCACAGTTGTTCACAAAGTGGTGAACCTGCTCCATCCCTGCTTGTGAATGACTGAGCCTTTCAGGGATTCTCCTTTTATGCCCAATCCTGACGCTCACCTGTTTCCAATTAACCTGTTCACCTGTTCCAAACAGGTGTTTTTGAGCATTCATCATTCCCCGTCTCTTGTTGCCCCGTCCCAGCTTTGTAAATGTATTACAGGATTAAAATTAAAAATGAGTATTTGCTTTACACTCTTGGATGGCAGGCACTGTGGGTGGTTGTGAATTCTCAAGTTGAGGACATTTATTAGGCCGACCACATCAAAAATAAACAAAAATGGCAAATCAATTAAACACTTCTCTAAAAATGTCCTGTGCAGAGGTAAAAAAGGGACATTAGTCCAACATTTAAAAAAAACTGTCTCTCCTCACAGCCTCGGCTCTAAAGTGACACACATCAACCAGACTGCTGGCTCCACACACTTTAAATACTCTGTTACCTGCAGCTCCAATCACAGCCTCACTGACTGCAGGTGTGACTACCCTCATACCTGCAGAGGTGATTGAACAAAGGAGAAATACCAAATAGATCCTAAAACAGAATATATCAGATGGAAAACAAAGTCTACACATCCTCCTTGAGCAGAATTCAAAGCCAAAACTATTTCAATTAACCTCAAATGCATTTTCAAAATAAAATAAAAACATCCATTTACCTGTAGCCTCCACACAAACACTGATTCAGGTGCAAGAGGACTGTGCACCTTCCTCTAGCCCTAACAATATTTGTCAATATTCTACGGCCTCGTAACAATTTGCAAATAAGGAATAAAGTTTATCATTTTGAATAATAAATCAATTGTTTTTGTAGAGTATTTAATTGAATATAGATCATTATGCAGCTGAGCTGTTGCAGTGCCCGATGATTTTGAGCTTATTTTACTGTAAATTAAAGACTGATAAATGCATCAACATCAGATCTTCGAGCTTCACGCTGTGAGCACTAAACTTGTGCCTCATTGTGTAACTCCTTAACACGAGTCAGCAGTGCGACCTCTGTGTATGTTACCAACAGTTTCTGTAAGACCAAATTCTCTGGTTGTTAGTGTACAGGAAACCATGCAAATCACATTAACCAAATTCTGTTGGAGTTATAGCTCAGTTTGTGTACTGCAGGTAGAGCAAAGAGGAAAAGAGATCAACTGTTTAGCGACCGAAGATGTTAAAGCTGAGGAGGTTTTAGTGCTTGGACAGAAACACTGAGACAATTCACTTTAAATATTTTCAACTGCAGGGGTAGGATTAACAAACTGGTGCATCATATGTAAGAATAAAAAGCCTGTAGGCATTATCTAGAGAGTAGAAGTCATTCAATGATGCAGGCGGAGCAGTCACTGAGGTTTCAGTCTGCCTCGCTTTAATGAAGAGTTAAACAGCATCAGGCCTCCAGTGCAGGCCTCACACCAGAACAAGACCAACTCCAAATGATGGAGATTCAACACAAAAGCATAATCTAAGTATAGTAATATACCTATCCTTTTTTCTCCAAGGTGCCTTGAAGCATCCTTTGTTTAATCTGGAGGACCAGACAGACTCTCTGCTCTACATCACCTTACCATTGCCTGCACCTTTTAGTAAAGTTCGTTTAGTTTTGGTTTAAACACCTTTTACTCTTTCACACAACACCACGCTCAGACACACACCAAAGATGTTACACATAAAGACAGATTTACATATGGATTGTTGTTCAGTTATTTCATTTATGTAATAAATGTATTTTTCTTTGTTCCCTCTTCCCTCTCCAGACTTTTCATAATACCTGTCTCTCTTCTTAATCAGTGGACTGTGACACTTACTGTGTGACTTATGTAACAAAGATCAGTTTGACTTGTTTTTCATTAAACTTTGGTTTGTGAGGAAAAGAAGAAGTCGAGGAGTGTTAAAAAAAAACAGTGTCAGCATTTCTGAGGTCGGGGAATCTTGTTGGAGCTGCAGGCGAATCCTTAACATGTGTGTGTGTGTGTTTGCTCACAAACACCCTCTGCCTGCCCCATAAATCAACATGTGTGAAAACACACACATATGTACCCACAGAGGTGTCAGAAATAGAGCTCAGGCTAGAAAAGGCTCCAAAGCCTGGAATTCAGATCCAGGATTAGACACCCAGAGAGTCCGAGATGCAGTTTAGACTTTAAGATAGAATTTCTCTGATTGCTTTGCTAAAATGATGATGAACTGTTCTGCACAAAATACTGCAGTAAGTGACCTTTTGTTGGTTCACTTATGAGCTCCATGTCATTGCATATGTAAAAATTTGGGTTGAATTTTAAAAGAATCCTCATCAACACAAACATGCAAAAACAAATAAATGCTGTTTACTACCTTGTACTGCTGTCCATGATATGCAACTACTTTTAATCTAGTAATATCTGTGCAAAAGTAGTTTCATTTTTATATCTTCCAACCACAAGTCTGACTGGTGTTATGGTTTAAAGACGCGTTTACATGACAACGTTGTCAAGCAGAGCTGGGCATGACCAACTGTCACCTGAAACTGAGAGTCAGACAAACCCTCCAAAAGTCCCCTACACATGTTGACACTCTGAAGAGTAACCCAGGAGAACAAAACAAAATGTTTATCAGTCGTCAGGGCTGACAGCTTTGTCATATCTGTTAGAGCTGAAGGAAGAAACCACTTCCTGCTCATGATGTAAGAGTCATCAGGACGGTTAGAGAGCTGCAAATATATGAATGGGGAGGATTAGTAATGATGCGTTCACTGTCTCTGAGGGAGGATTCACAGGGAGAGAAATGATGAGCAAACCTGGGCCCCACCACACCCTTGATGATCACCATCTTGGGGCTCACGTCTCCTCAACTGTAGAATTCATGCCAACCACACTACTACAAAAAACAATCCAGTCTTTCTCTTTGGCTCTGTAACTTTTGTGATATGAAATTCATAAATATGAGCATGAATTGTGCTTGAATGTGGGTTTTGTGGAGGCAGACATGAAGAGTTAAAGCTGAAATTCGTGCTAGAAGTCAAACAACAGTGCCAACACCAAGTGAAAAAGTTTTCCCTCTGTGTCTGACTCCCATTATCCTGATAAAACATGCACACACACTCACATTTCTGCAGCTCTCTGGGTCTAAACTGAGCTCTTATCTGCACTGAAGTTCCACCTCAGCTCGGCCAGGTTCACCGAGTTATACAGCAACCCAGCACATGGTCTTTAAATGACTTTTCCACACAGAGCTGAAGGTTAATGTGTCCAAAATTTAACTGTGAGGCAATGACAGAGAAACCAACGGCTGTGTGAGCATCAAGCTGCAGGATATTACAAAAACATGCAACGTGCAAAATGCATGCAGCATGACATGTCATAAATCTAAAATCTTCACTAGAGCAGGGTTAGCTCACATGAAGCTCCTGGCTGCACAGTAACACAATAAGCACAGCTCTACCTCGGCTTTCACGAAAAATGGTGAAACTTTCAGGGCTGTGGTGGGACCTTTTCAGCCCTGCAGATTCAGAGTTTAGATCAGCTCACTTTAACTCTCAGCCTCTAAATGTGGATGTAACTTTAGCCTTACTCAAGCCTGAAACAGAGCACCAATGTCTTCAACCTCTTTTTTCATCAATTTCTCATCCAGAATCAAATTTAAGTTTGTTACTCTTACATTCCTCTCACCTCATAAATCACAGGGCCCCTTAGGGAGAGCCACAGCTCAGATCTTTGTTGAGGACTGGACCCTAAGATTCTTCACTTAAGAAGCTCCATTTTAACGCTATTTCCATGAACTCTGAACACGTTTTTACCAACTAAAGTACTAAATGAGAATGTGAAAAGTGTTGCTCAGATGCATATTACACATGTGACCAATAAACAGTTATTTTGCCTTAGACTTTTATAATGCAGTCAGGATTTCTTTTTGTTAACAGTTAAAGCGAGAATGGATCAGGGACAGGAGTTCTGACTGTGGAAATCAAGTAACAGGATCTTAAATTTCTCTCTGAATTGTTGGCAGGGTCATGGACAAATCCAAAAACTGGAGCTACAGGGCCAACAGCAGTTTGTGATCAATAGTCGAGCATTGATCCTTAACAGGTCTAATTTATACCTTCCTACTTTGATAGATTTTCCCCCAGAAGGAAGAGCACACAGTGAAATGTGCCAAGATTGGCTCTGTGGGATAACAAGAACCTCCTTCAGCTGTGGTCCAGTTGGCAGTGAGATGCTCCAGGCTTTAGTCCAGGAGAAAGAGGAGGAGGAGGAGGAGGCCATGGTTTCTTTAAGCTGGTTTGTCCCAAAGAGACACTGATTCACAGAGCTCTCTGAATCGCTGGCCTCACACCTTGGACCAAACTGGAGACAGAAACAGGAGCTGTGGCCCCCAGCAGCCGAGAAGCAAGGTTAAGGGGGCGTAGAACCATTGACCATGTGGCTCAGAGGTTGAACTACTAAAGGAGTAAAAGCTTATAAAGGTGAAAATTATATTAATTCTGATCAGAAAAATGTGTGAGAACAAGGTGAGGCAACAACTGGAAGATATTCTGTCCAATAAATGTTATATATCTGGCACTTGTAGGATGAATGTAGGCCGGCATACATTTTGATTTTCTTCTGCAAAAACTCCTAAAATTTCTGTAAAAACTGACCCACTGACATGTCAGAGTCTGATCTGCTCCTCATGCTCCCTGAAACTCGAGTCTCTGTTTGCACTGAGAGCTGAACTTCCTCCTCAGTCTGGGCCGATCTCTGCTGATGTGATGACTTGTAATCCTCTCCTTAGAGCGCTCACTGTTTCATCACTCCCGTACAGCCGGACTGTCCCTCTGCGTATCAACATTTCTTCGTGTCAGACGCTCCGACGCTCCGTCTTCAGATCTGTCAGCAGAAGATCCTCTCAGGACTCAGCACACGGCTCTATTAGGACCTGACGGAGTGAGGGGTGCTTTTCTGCCAGGAGGGATCTCTTTCAGCACAAATAGGTCACCGTCTCTCTTTTCTGCCCTGTTTTCTACGTACAGCACCGACCTCCTCACACTGACACCAACGACCAGCCTCACACACATCTGCACCCAGACGGTGATTAGTGAGCTCATTATTGGCTCTCATCTGTAATTACTGTCTAATGAATCTGTCATAAAAACACGAGGAACATCTGAGGCAGCTCAGGATGAAGCATCAATGTTATTTCACTTTTATTAGGGGGCGCTCACACTCGGTCCAGCTGCCCCCCTCACCAGTCCCTCAAAGATCGGGACATGTTCTGCTAAATGTGTGAACTTCTGACTAAATCTATGAGCTGTGTGTGACCTATTAAACTCATATCTACCTGCAGATCAGGCCTCAGGTCTGTTAGGTTTAACGCTGCCTTCATTAAAATCATATTAAAAGTTTCCTGCACTCACGGTTTTATTATTTCTCATTACAGAAACCCTCACATGACCAAACACACATGCACACACACATTAATTACACATGTATGAGAGCAGGGTGGCTCATAAAATCACACATGCTCTACACGTGTTTAATAATCCGACCTCTGCTGAGATTGATCAGAAGCAGAGATCCGACACTAAACACTGAAGAAAAGACACAGTGTTACTGCTCAAGGAGTTACCATGTTAACCGCTGTCAGACACTTCAGAGGTGACTTTTGTCAAACCTTTCTATTCACATTTAAAGTGGCCATACCTGCCAAGTTTTGGATTTGAAAATACAGGAAATTTTCCACCGACCGCTGCAAGCCGTCCCACCACCCCAAGCAAGCTCCAGTATCCCTTACGTTTTAAGACAGGTGTACAAGAAATCTAAATTAACCACTTTGTTTTTCTTGGTTTGTTCCCGCTGTTGGCACTAACCTTCTGACAACTGCCACCCAGGCTACTGCAGGTGGCAGTTGTCAGGAGGCTTTTCTTCTTCTTCGGTTTTTACAGTGGTTGGCATCCATCATTTAGGTGCATTACTGCCGCATTCTGGTGAGGCTAGTGACAGAGTTCAGTTTTGAGAAGCAGAAGAATTTTGTTTTTATTAATATTTTATAATACGGGAGATTTACGGGCTAATACTAATACGTGAGGACGGCGGGAAAGAGGGGAAAATACGGTAGCTTCCTGGCCAAAACGAGAGACTTGACCGCTATGGTGTGGGCGTGGTTGAGATGGTTTGATTGACAGCTGCCCAACACTGACACATTAGTAGATCCTATACTTGGAGGAGGACTCGTTGACCTTATAAATGTTGACACCAGAATCTCTCACCTACAGCGGGGCACACACAGGGATGTTTTATCTGTCAGAGAGCCCACACATGAAGATAAAAAAATCACCATTGAACAGTTTGGATCGTACTGTGTGTGGTGTGCTCTGATAATCTCAACACAGCACACCACACACAGATGTGCACCACCGATCTAGAATCTAGTCCTCCAAGACAGAAATCTGATCAAACCTGATCGGACCAAAACAAAGAAGAAGAAACAGCAACAACCGGAAAACACAACACACAGCATGGAAGAGGACATACAAGAAGAGGGAATGATGGTGGTCTTGGGATTTATTTGATGGAAAAAACCCGAACAACAAAAAGAAAAGACTGTGGAAAAATCCTGGAGACAGCGTCTGACCTGCTTCCTTGTTCCTCAGTCAGCTCGCTTCTTGACTGGCTACATTCACGTCACAATTCACAGAGTCATGACTCAGGAGTCGTCAGCTTTCCCCACACACACGAAGATTTTTGGTCGTAAATATTGAACAAGTTTAATATTTACAGTTGTCAGCCCGACCCGTTTCAGAGCTGATTATCAGGACAAATTCACTCTTTAACACACCTCAGACCACAGGATAATCTGATAGGATAATCTTATAAAATAGAAGATAATCTGGAGTGTGCCGTCCTCGGTCAGGAAGTAGGGAAGTCGGGACAAAAACAGCCCTATAGTCTTTATGTGTGTACCCCACCTTCGCCCCTCCTGCTGTAAACCTCTCACAGGTCTAATCAACCAGAGTGATTAGAAACACCAAGGCCCTTCAGTCCAAACACCTCTACAGCAAACAGCTCTGACCTTCATACTGTTTTAATGCAGCTCTATGCTGGACTAACTGGTGCCAAATGTGGTGACCCTGAAAGGGAAACCAGCATAGATGACAGATGGATGGACAAATATAAATATGCATACTTCAGTCTCAACAAGACAGAATCCATGAGCATATTCCTGAACTTTAAAGGATCTCCCAGCATTAGACCTACATATGACAGCATCAATCAACCACTGACAGAAACACTCTCTGCTAGACTAACACGAGGAGGGTCCCTCTCCCCTCTCTGACAGCCACCAGAGCATAAATCAATCACATCGACGGCTCAGTTTGTGGTCTGTGTACGGATCAATCACTGCTGTTTGGCCTCATCAGGCTTACCATAGGCTGAGGATTGGTTTCCATGGTCTCAAACCTGAACTTCCTGAATTAAAAATAAATGCTTTGTCAGACTTTTTGTAATGGTTAGTTCTGTATAACCTGCTCTGTATTGGATTACTTTTACATTAGAGTATAAATCCTCTAATGGACTAAAAGAAAGCTTAATGCCTCTTACTGCGAAGCACCAAAGAAATCTAGAGATAAAAGTAAAAAACTGTGCCCTGAAGCTTACCTTATTGAGGGTATTCCAGGCAGCATTTTCAGGCCTGTAAATGGAGGCCCATGCAGAAGTGCCAAAAGCTGCAGTACCCCGAGTGTCCACTGGGGGCTGGCTGCAGTAACCTGACACCTTAATGATTATATGGAGGGGAAATTAGATTTTTACTGCCTTATTAAACATCGTTACAGCCTGGCAAAAAAACAGCTTCAGTCTACGTGTAAAAAACATCTATGTGCTCTCAATGTAAGGGGGTGATTTTTTTTATTATCACGCCTGTTAGTCTTTTACTGAGGATTTATCAAGGATGTCTGGTTTTGGAAATGTGGAGTTGCTATTGGTCAGAAGGCCTCTCTGTCTGAAAGTAGAGCTAAACTTTGGTTGAGATGACACGATGGTAATCAGATGGCTGACGTCACATACCTTTATTATTTATAATAATAACAATAATTATTATTTATAATAATAATAATTATTATTATTTATAATAATAATAATGATAATAATTATTATTATTACCCTGTGTGCTTGCTGCTGGAATCCTAATTTCCAGAGAAGGACTTCCCTAGGATTAATAAAGTTCTATCTGATCTTAACCTGAAACTTTTTTGTGCTATAGTCCAGCCTTTCACAGCTAGTTAGCAGCAGACTCTCAGCTGCTTGATCCTCTGTTAAATTTATTGGTATTTTTTTGCTGTTTTTTCAGTCCCAGTTTATAGACTGAAGCACTTCCAATGATGACTTCATCCATAAGAGCCTAAAATAGTTTTCATGCTGTGACACATTTTGAATCATCAGCAGGATTTTCTGCACATTAAACAAAACAGCAGAAAATGTTTCTGACTCACACCAATCAGAGGATGTAGGACACAGACACACACACCAACGCTCTGACTAACACGTGTAACACCGCGATGGTCTAGACGTTTATCCGTGTGGTAATCATACAGGGATTTTTGGAGGGAACGGTAGCACCAGGTGTGTTTGTGTGCTCAGCCTGTCGTAGTAAATCAGCTGATAAACTCAGGGTTAATACAGGAAACAGGAGCAGAAAATGGGACAGACGGGGGTGTGTAATTACAGAGAAACTCCTTTTTAAGACTCTACAAACCATGGATGACGTTATAAAGATGAAAATATGCAATAAAAGACACAACTACAGAAGAAATGATCAGAAAAACTTCCATTTAAAGATGTTTTACAGCAAAAAATGTGAATGAA
This sequence comes from Cetoscarus ocellatus, assembly GCA_037902135.1. Lineage (NCBI taxonomy): Eukaryota > Metazoa > Chordata > Actinopteri > Labriformes > Labridae > Cetoscarus > Cetoscarus ocellatus. The sequence goes on from JBAMNC010001299.1 coordinate 66,598, forward strand.
AACTACAAGAACAGCTGAAGGTCAGAGCTTTTTCTCTGGGGAATAAACCAACAGACCTAATGTTAAGAGATGGTTATTATCTAAAATGACCTGTTGGTGGAGAGTTAGAAAGTGAAAACATGTTTTACCTCTTAAACCAAAGCTATGAAAACATCACTGAACATCTGAGTTTAACTCCAGGATCACACAAAGAGAGCAGAGGAGCTCAGCGGAGCTGGAGCCTGCTGATCCAGAGCTAATGACGCAGACGTGTTGTGGGAGATCGACTTAATTTAAGGTTAATGTGTGATGTAAATATATTAAATAAGAGCTGGATAGAGAGGAGTGTTTGTTGTTGCTGCTCTGTAAAACATTCAGGGCTGGTTGTGTGTTTGTGGTTCAGTGAATGTTTCATCACAGCAGCTGGAAAAAGTGACCACGGAGGAAATGAGAGGGACGCCGAGCGGGCAGGGATTCTGAGAAAGCCTCCGAGTTCGACCAAGAACGGTCTGCCGGTCCACTGCAGGAGAATTTACAACAACACAACACTCAGTGTGTGCTGTTAGGCTTTATAATAACTATATAATACATAAAGAATATAGTAATTCTTTGCCAGGCATGTATACGTCCATCTTAAAATGTACAAACCGATCGCTTGGTCAGACCAAAAACATGCTCACTGGAATGAAGAAATGGTGACCCTAACTTTCCCATAAGTATGAGCCTGTTGTCTGTCTTTCTATGTCAGCCCTGTGGTTGGCTGGTGACCAGTCCAGGATGTATCCTGCCTCTTGCTCAATGTTAGCTGGATCAGGCACCAGGCCCCCTGTGACCCCGGGGCCTATGAGCTGTACAATAGTCTAATAAATAAAAACTAAAGAAGGATGCGTGCCTTATGTAATAGTTCAGAGTTTTTTTTAACCTTTGATTTAAGTAAAAGTGTTTTGTAAGCTGTTTTGAGCTGAGCAGATAACAAACCAAAGTATGTGTGACACCAAATCGAATTAAATCAAATGAACTGAGTCTGTTTGGATCCTCTGAGGAGCATATGATGATCATTAAATGATCTAAAACGAGGAGGACACACGGGTACAGAGCAGAGACATTCATATAAACAGTAACAGACCGTATCAGGGAAAATGACAATATATTAGATTTAACTGGATTAATTCCAGACATACTTAGAGAAATGATGTTTACAAAGACTTCAATTATGGCATTTCAGGAAGTTTAAAGCTGCATGGAGGTTCAGGACTGTGAAAATTAGATAAAATTATCCTTTTATCATATCATCTTAAAGTTAAACAATTATCATTCTCATATGTCTTCTTCAAGCCCCGCCCTTTACGGGAAGTGATCATGTATCAAGCCCCGTCCTCCTAGTGACTGTTACTAGGTTAGAGTTAACAGTATGCATCAAACCAGCTCAACCAGCTGCAGCATTATAATTATTAGCATTAATTCTGTTACATTTACAGATACATTTATTTATTATATTCTTAATTTCTCTGAGGGGTTAATAAAGTTCTATCTAACCTAATCTAATAGAACACTAAAGTGAATGAAATCTTAGCAAAGTTACATTTTTCAAGTTCTTGCAAAGAAGTTACACATCTAACATGTACATGTTCAGTACTGGAAATCAAAACAGATCACTCCTAATGTTTATTTCAGTCCATTGATGGGCATTGATTTAGCAGCGCTAGTCATTAGCTGAGCTACTGTTAACTTTTGTTGAAAAGACCAGAATCAGAAGTCACTGCTGTCCACATCGACAAAATACATTAATTATTTTTGTCTCATACTCCTGAAACGTCAACTATTCATGGTATTGAAATGCTCTCTCATACCTTTGACTGTAAGTACAGTTTCTTTGTAATTTTCTCGGTTAAAGTAACAAAGCTGGGGGAACGATTTCCCCATAATGCATTGAAATAGACTCTGCCAACACAAAAGTCGTCCGGCTGGAGCAACCAACAATGGCTCCAGGGCTCTTTGATTCTGATTGGTGAACCAATCAGAGAGCCAACAAAGAGTCAGCTGACTCCATAAGTGATCTCTCTTTTAATGAAAAAAAATTTGAGGCTTAAAAACGAGCAAATATTCTCTGATGGTGTGTCATGTAATCAGACAGCATCCTGAGGGAGTTATCATATTTTTATTAAATTTTGTACATTTTTTTACATTTGTTCACATTAGACAACAATGTACAATTAAATACAACATAATGGATTTAAATGTTTGATTTTAACTTCCTAATATACACATTTGAACACTTAACGACAGGTTTAATCAGGCAAACGTGAGTGCCCCTGTCCCTCTGAATGAGGACCAGCTGAGAGAGGCAGAAGTGGGTTAGTGCACTGGGACGTCCCTCCATCACAGCGATCGATCACTCACACGCTGCTTCATTGATCAGCTCATTGATCGGAGTGAAGCGTGAGGGTGAAGTTTTACAACCAGAGGCCGAAACACCAACACGTGATCGGGAGCACGTGTTTGAAGATGGCACAGAAATGAGGAGTCAGTCCGACTGCATTCATCTAAGCTGAGGCTTTTTTACTGGGATTCACTCTGACGCTTTAACCCCCTCCTTCATCAGGAGGGACAGCAGAAAGAGTGATGGGGGGGAGACCATGACGGTATGGGGGATAACCCCACCACACCGACCAGGGCATTTTAGAGACTTCATACATCGGTGAAGCTGCTGACACCAAAATGGGTCATAAAGACATTTCTCACCACCAGTGGGCCAGAGAGTATCATCACTACTGGACGTCCAACACAGAAATCAAACCCCTCTGGTGGTCGTCCTCATTTTTTTTGTTTTGTTGTTGAGGCGGGACACTGGGTCAAAAATAAAGATAAATCAATAACTCTATTTGTGACAATCACATTTAATGTCTTCTGTTTATCACAGCAGAAATAAAGCTTCCAGTTAGTTTTTAAAAATGCTCGAACTAATAAAAAAAAACACCAAAATAATGATAATAATAGAAATTTAATCAATCAGTCAATCTTAATTTGTATAGCAACAATTTTAAATTCATTTTCCAATCAATCAGTGAGATTTAGGCAGTGTACTTGGATGTGTTGAGGGAGTTTTAGTGATAAAAATAAAGAATTACACATTATCAGGCATATTGTTTGTTGTTACGTCGTGACTCTTATTGCGTTCTAGTCACTTCAGCAGGCAATAATCTACACGAGCATTTCAGCAATTGTTTATTCCTGTTAGATGAATTCATGCAGACATTTTGAGCATCAGAATTTCTTCCTTTCCTGACAGACAGAGTCGCTCTTGTTTTGCTGAGGTGTTTGTGCGTGTTTGAGAGGGGAGTGGGAGGCCCGGCCATGAAAGGAGATCCAGGATTCCTGACAGGCGAGAGTCGAGCACGGGGCGTCAGGGAGGAAGGAAAGGGCTCGTACACACACTCAGACACACACTGCAGGGGGTTGTGTAACAGCGGCTGCCTTTAAAGAGCGTGTGCAGTCAGGTGGGAAATTCCCCGGTCACACTCCCAGCATTCCTCAGGAGCCCCTCGCCACATCCAAGTGTCGCTCAGATGGTGCGTTGGTGTCGCTCTTCCTGTGCACGTGCGAGCGCGTTCTTCCCTCTGACAGACGATTCATGGAGAGGAAGCCCAAATAAGTGAAGCAGAGTCAAGTTCACGACCCTCCCGTCCGGGTCGAGTTCCTAACAAGCCAAAACAGGACGAAGACGTCTGCGTGTGCGTCAGCGGCCGAAAAACACCAAAACATCAGCAGGTCGGGGTTTTGATCCCAACAGGGGGTCAGAGACGGGCTCCAGGCGGCCGAAACGCCACTGCGGTTAGAAATGTTCAGTGTGTCATTTCACAGCAGAAAACAGTCACACAGAAGATCACAGGACACATCCACTCCCCGAGGGACACGACTAAACATCATTTAGGTCTGCCACGCCAACATGGCGGCGTCACGCACGCGCAGCCCATAAAATCATAAATACACCCTTCTTTGTCCTTCCTGTCCTCGTCAAAACACCACCTCAGGCCCGATGCAGCTCCGATGATCTGATACAGAAAGTGGGTTAAAGTCGGACAAGTTTCAGCACCTGCAGATCCAATCGTGACCGAGATAAGAAGAGTGTGTGTGCGTGTGTGTGTGTGTGTGGGGGTGTGTGTGTGTGTGTTAGGCACTGGACAGCATCGTTGACGTGAAGATCTGCTGCAGGATCTGGGGGATCTGTTTGGTGTCCATGGCAACGAAGGATCTTCCAGCTGGGAGCGTCTTCTGGAGTCTGAATGGAGCAGAGAGAGGGTAAAACATGAGGTTATCGAGAGGACTGAACAGAAGTGTGGGGTTATACATTATGAGCGATATAAAGCCTTTGTTTTTATTGCAGAAAAGAGCAATAAGAATTATCCTTAAATTTAGAGAACATACCAGTAGTTCATTTATTAAATCAGGGTAATTGAAGCTTACAGAGATCATAGAACTACAGACATTACTAATTACGTTCAAAGCCAGAAAACAGAATTTTACCAGAAAACCTACAAAAGTTATTTGTGGTTACTTCAGAAGATGAAAATCATAGAAGAAGATTTGATTTTAAGCACCAAGTTGCTTGTACTACTTTAAAACAAATGTGCATTTTGGTTGTTTCATGTAAAAATATGGAATTCCCAACTACAGGATTTATAAGGTTGTATGGATACTCATCAATTTAAAAAAAATGTACAAATGCAAAAAAAAGTCAATATGCATATGAAACTTAAACTGGATGTTAATGATCAAATGTTTTGCGCTGATACATTTGTACTTGTATGTTTATTTATTTATTTTTTATTGTTTTTGTTGGTGTTATTGTGCAAATAGAGGGCGGACAAATATTATTACGTTATAGCGTTTTACTCTTGCTGCTCCTTTCCAGTCATGGAGGTGTTGATTTGATAATGTAGTGTTCACTTATGTACAAATTCTATTTTCCACTTTCATGTAAGGAACAAATAAACTAAACTCAAACTAAACTAAACTAAAATAAGAGACAGACGAGTGCTTGTTTAATGTGCAGGGCCGGCCATTTCAGTACGAGCCTTTTATAAATACGCCTCAAAATAAGTTTGGAAATGTTACTTCAGTCGATCATTTCTCCCCCTGCTGCCCCCACGACCCGACCATGGATAAGCAGAAGAAGGCAGTACGGTACGGTAGTATCTTTTCGTTATTTGCCTTAGGCTGGCTGATGATTTTAATAGTCCTGAGTTGTAAGTGTGAGCGTGCATGGTTGTTAGTCCCTATATGTCAGCCCTGTGATTGGCTAATAACCAGTTCAGGGTGTATGACCCTCATCCCTCAGGACGACGTGGCCGTACAGATGATGGTCTGGATGATTTTTAGAGAAGGACCAGGACAGCCTGGACACGTCCACGTCCACTTCCTCTGATGGTCGTCTCCTTCACTCCAAAATTAGCCTCCACATTCCTCTCTAACAGTTAGCACTTTGTCTTCAGCGCATGGACAGTCATCAGGGATATAAAGAGTCTTTGAAAGAGTCTGAACATAAAATTACATAACCATGATGTGCGGCCTTAGATAACTACATCTCTGCACTTCCATGACATGTGAGTGTTTTACTGTCATCCTTCTGTTCCCGCACCGAGAATCCAGCTCAAGAGGAATTCAGATGTTTTAGGATCTTAAAGGTAAGAGAAGACTCCGAATTACATCACTAGATTACTTTAACCAGGATATAGTACTTATTACTGCTGCTCAAACCTGAATATAAATAGAAATATACCATGAAAATATATTCTAAAGATATTTTGAGGTCTTTATTAGTGGGAAACAGTGGGAAACGTGGAAAGGGGGGCCAAAGGGTGGCAAATAGGCCTCAGGTCGGACTCAAACTGGGCCAGCCACAGGAGACGAGAGCCTCAGAGATGGTCAACACACGGTTATCACCTACAATGTAACCCAATTAACGATGATAACACAGTGCAAAGACATGTCTGGGCTTCATGAGGGGTCTGGGATTGCACTATCCTCCATCTTTAACACCTCACCTTTCAGCCTGATCTCCGAGGGACCCGATGAAGATGGCGAAGGCGTTGACCTGCGGGTCAGACGTCAGGACTTGGGCGAAGCGCTCTGGTCTGATGCCGTAGCGTTCCAGGTTGGCGTCGCTGAGCACCACCACGAAGTGCTCATCCGCCTCCTCTCGTGCCAGCTCCTTGATGCTGGCGTCGGTGCCCTCCAGGGTGTAGTCGCCGCTCATGCAGAACTGGGCGTGAGCGTGCATAATCTGCAGGGGGAAGGGGACAACCAGGAGAGGATTAACGGGACAGTTAGACATAAACCATCTTTTTAATGATCCATATCACTCTGAGCCGAGAGGACTGTTGGTGTCAAACATTAGGGGTCACTGGAGTTTTTGACAAACTTGAGAAAATATACAAAATGTTAAATAACTACAAATGATGTTCTGGACAAGCTAAAACTAGAACAGCAGGTCGACACGGTAAATGAAAGAAAAATGTAAAAAAAAAAAAACAAAAAAAAAAAACCTGGTGCTCGAAACTCGGTAACTGTGGTGCATATCGAATAAAACTCTAAAAAGATTTACAAATTATCTTATAGTGATTTTTTGGTGGGCTTGAACGACAATAAATGGGGCACAAGATCTTCACCTTGAGGACTTTGAGTCTTTGTTTGTTGTTTTTTGGGACTTTATCCGCTCTGACCAGCTCGATGTCGTAGCCGTCACCCGAGTGTCCCACGATGTCGTACTGCAAAAAGACAACAAGGACATGAGGGGGACTTTATTAGACCAAATAATGATAATAAAAAAACCCAGAAAACTATAAATATGTGCTATTTCACAACCACCATGCTGCAAACTAAGGCCCGAGCAGCCGTGTTTCTTTTGTTTTTGGTCAAAAATATGTCCAAACACTTCTTAAAGCCACGATTGTTTGACAAGGTCAGAGAAGCATGTCAGTTTAAGACTTTAAATTCAAGCATCACGAATGAATTCTTCTGAATATGTAAAGGTATCTGCATATTTTATGAGATGTTAACTTTATCTTATGTGATATTGCAACAAATAGACAATGGTAAAATGACAATGGTAATGGTAAACATGGTAAACTAGCATGATCCTTCTTTAACATATTTTTTTAAACATAATTTCCAAACATATCTTGATATGATATACATAAAACTAAAGCAATGGAAAAATAAAAATAAAGGCAAGAACACGAAAATTAACAACATCATAAAATTACACTTAACATTCGAACATTGGATGTCTCTCATCTTATAAAACAGGAAAGGTGATTTGTTCTATTACATATATTTCATAAATTAAATCTACCAGTCGTTCATAGTTGGAGGTTCTGGCTTAAGTCTTGTTTTTGTAACTGCCTTCTGGGCGGCGATGCTCAAAACTGCAAACAAGTACAAAGTTTTCTTATTTGAAGACAACATTCCAACAGAGAGGTGCTCCCAGTTAAAAATAAAGTCTGTCTGAATATATTTGCCAGTTCTACAAATATGATTTTAACAACAAATCAGACCAAAACTCTTCCTCTTATTTAGGCTTTGCAGTACAGTTTGTGTCCTCTCCTGTTGTGTCATCCTCCTGAATGACCTACAGTAACCTCTGGACAGTGCGGACACGGGTCGTGATGGTGCATGAATGTCACATCGTAACCTACACCTGCACACATGTTAACCCCATCATGCCAACACGCCCCCTATAGACCATCCGTCATCGATCTGGATTACATAATCCAGGATCAGGCGGGCTCTGTTAGAGAGCTGTGCTCAGCTATTTCAGGACGGAGGTTTAACATATACGAGCTATTCCTGATGAGGACAGCTGTGACTGCGGTGGACCAGCTCTGTGAGGCTCAGCTGTACTTACCGCTGTTACTGGGCAAAATGAGGCCTTCGTCTCTGCTCTTATCAGGATATACTATAACTCAAGTATCAAGACGTTTCATGAGAATAATACAGAAGTAATGCATCTGTGTTTAAGGGCAGCTTTCAAGAAATTCAAGGTTTAGATGGTGTCAAAAACCTGTTTAAGTGGAGCAGGGTGAGTCAGCTTTGATTAATTCATGAAATAATCTAAAATGAGGCTTTAGTCTCTGCTCTTATTAAGATAGACTAGAACTCAAGTACAGTGCTGTTAAATGAGATTAATACAGGAATAATTTCAGACAAACAGCACTGTCATGTTTTTATTCATATAATAAATATTTTTCCTGTTAATAGTGTGACTTCCTTGGCCTTATTCATAGTCTCATTTCTACGTGATTAACTTTTTTCTTCTTAAGGAAGTTGATATTGCTTAAAGATTCTGCATGTCGAAACCTGCCTACTTGATTTTTCCCATATTATTTTATTTAAATGTTATGGTCTTTTCTATTTTAATGTCTTTATTTGATATTCCTACTGCTAAACTGTGTATAAGAGCACCTGAAACAGCTGATTTCTACTTGAGGATTAATAAAGTATTTCTGATTCTGATTCTACTTTCTGATAATGCATCTGTATTTAATTGCAGAGAATTCAGAAATTCAGCATTTAGATGGTGTCAAAAACCTGTTTATGTCGAGCAGGGGGAGCACAGTTAGGTCCAGAGTCGGCTTGGTTTAATTCATGAAATAATCTAAAATCGAACAAATTCAGCAAACTTAAGAGAAAATGTTTTCTATGGAGTTAAAATCAGGCTAAAACCTCACAAACACACTAAACAAACTCAGTGTGGTTTGACAGTGGTAAGATTGTGCCAAAAGTCACGTGACAGTTTTTTGTAGTTGTAAAATTGTTTTTTGTACTTGAGATTTTATGGTTGACAACAGACCGCCAACAGACATCTAATATGATAATACACATGCACACACACAGGTACACACAGGTACACACAGGTACACGAGTGATATCTGATGCTCTTTATGCAACGGCTGTTACATAAAGACCGAAGTCAACATGTGATGTTTATGACATGTTTAGCAGCGCTGATACATGCGTGTTTTTATGTGTGTGTTACGGTGTGAGGCGGTGATATGTGATCAGTTTTAGGACGGCTTGAGTGTCACTCAGGGGCCAAGAAGTCTGCCTCCCTCTCACGCCTCTCGCTCCATCTCCACATCCTCCTGCTCCCACAGACAGAATCACACCTTCATTTTTACAAACAAAGGGTTAATAAGAGCAGTTTTCTCTGCATGCATTTTCCCAGGAGGTCATTGATGAAGTTATTGCTCTGACCTCGGTGAGTTTTGGTTGTTTGGACCACACAGGCGGGGGTCACATGGACATTACAGGTGAGAGAGGTTTATTTACACAGAGATTACAGATGGAGTCTCATGTGGAAAAGTGGTGGGAAAAATGTATTTAACAAACAAAGACGGTTATTGTTTCACAGCAGAGGCTGGAAATGAGACTGCATGTTGATACATTAGCTAGCTAACATTAGCTAGGTCTATGCACACAAGATGAATATCAGATCTTAAACTATCTGAAAAGACAACGAACAAAAGCAGCTTTAACTAATATTTAACTTCATTATCCTATAAAAACGCACACAAGACAAATCAGACAGACTGTTGCTGCTCTTCCATTCATGGCATCTCTTCAGCACGGCTCTGCTCTGCGTGGTTTGCTCCATTTTCTATTACAGTATAGACGACCTCTTACAGGTAGGCTGGACCATCATAGCGTGGCTGCACGAAACTACGGTGACATCCTCACAACAAAGAAGCTGGTTAGCTGGCCTTGACCTCAGTGATGGGCAGTTACTCAAGTTTTGAGACGCCTTAACAAAAGCACTTGCCCTTTCTTCATTTTTATTTATTTATTTATATTTACATCACTTTATTTGTCAGGGACAATACATGAGCATTGTTACATCTAATCAAGAGTGCAACCAATGCCATGTATACAAGACTTCTAGCCAAAGCTAATCTGCAGTCCTTGTCCCTGCTTAGGATTTTAAGAAATAATACACAAATTAAAGCAGCAAACAGACGTAAAGACAGAGGAGTACAGTGGCATAAAACAACAGTAAAGCAGACAAAAACAAGTGGATTAATAACAGTAACTAAATATAACAAATAAGAATGATAGGTAAAATAACAACTAATATAACACGTCTAACTTAGTATTCACAGATTTGCCTTTGCTTAAGCCATAGTTTTACCTTTCAGTAATAAAGCCAGCTAATCTCCAACGCTGACCCAAGAGAATCTGCAGACATATATACGCTCAGGCTCCATGTCGATGCTCAGATCATCATTATTATTCATAGATGATGAAGCTTTATTTAATAAGTACCTTAATAACAATCATAAGACGTCTGCTCTGACTTAATTTACCTTGAACTTGTGCTCGTAGCTCTCCAGAGCCTCCATGACCATACACACGGCCTCCATGGAGCGCTCCAGCCGGCCGTCCACGCCATTGAAGCGGTACATGCTGCCAGAGACATCGGCTAACACCCGCAGACGCTTCGGCTTCTGCTGAGGACTGCCCAGCTGAAAACCACAAAAAAACAACCAAATATATACAACATTTCTGAGCAAAGCAGCTTCAAAGAATTCATCAACTAGTCAACACCTAATTTAAGAGGATTTTGGTGGATTTTGGTGTCAGTTTGTCACAAAAATAACTGTTGGCCCACCAAATCTGGTGCAACCATCTTTCCGTTTGCTTCAGTCATCAATGTAACCGCACACCGTCCCTGCCTTGAGATGAAGCTAGTTTTAAAACAGCCTCTAAAACAGCGTTATGAGGGCCGCATGTGGCCCCCGGGTCACCAGTTGCCCACCCATGCATTAGACCATAACACAGAGATGATGCTGATGTTAGGTCTGACTACTGGTCATCAGTTGTTGACAGATATTTGTTAAAAAAAGATCATTGGTGTTTATTTCTAATTTTGTTCTCAGAAGTACCACCATGTTTGCAGTTTACTTCTAGCACAACAGGTGGTGTTTTGCGCCCTCTAGTGGTGCCCTCCACGTGTGTCATACAGGCTAATATACTAACAAAAACGCTCATGATGCAAACAGATGCAAACATGAATGCAAGGACAAACTGAGGGTCTGTCTTCTCCGTCCTATGACTGCACTCAGCCGAACAGGGGAGGGTCCTCGTGTTGCCCCGGGACTCCAAATTTCTAAAACTTGCCCTGCTGCAGACCTTCAGGCCAAACCAAAACTATGCAACACTTGGCACTGAAGGAGGCAGAAAAACATGGCAGCATATTATGGTCTGTGTGTGTTTGTGTAAAAGTGTGGGAACTATCTCTGCTGCAGGAGTGTGTGTGTGTGTGTGTGTAAACTCACACAGAAAAAAGTGTGAGCAGAAAAAGCCGGAGTAAAAATAATCTCACACACACCGCTGGAATGTGGCGTCTGACAGATAAAGGTCAGAATTATGTGGGTGAGTCTGGGAGTGTGTGTTTAAAGGTGTGGCTCGGGTTAAAGTCAGACACACACACCTCTGGGTCCTGCTCCCCTCTGCGTTTGTAGATGGCCTTCTCTCCCGTCAGGCCGTCGATGATCTTGGCATCGTCCAGATCTCCCAGCGCCTGGTTCTTCAGCCACTGGCGCTCCTTCCCCTTGGCCTGAAACGCACACATGAACACACATGAACACAAAAACACACACTGTCATGTGATGTGCCAGTCAACCAAACAGTTCAACACATTTCAACATCAGTCTGCAGAGGATGCTCTGGATCTGGAGGCGCCGGATTGTGAAACAAACCAAAACCTCCAGATGGCTGTAAACCCGAACCGCCACGCCACAGACAATAAGAAAGATTTACATCATTAAATAAATAAAGTGTAATAATGGAGTCGATCACAAGCTGCATGTGCACAGCCTGTGACGCTCCAGCAGGAACCTTCTCACCAACCATTCCCATCCAAAGACCATCCAGCGTTTTCACAACCTGCTTTTGTCCAGTTTGGTGAGAGTGAAAACTGTTCAGTTTCCTGTTCTGAGCTGACAGGAGTGTCACCTGGTGTGGTCTTCTGCTGCTGTAGCCCATCTGCTTCAAGATTGGACGTGATCATCCAGAAAAGTTCTTCTGCATACCTTCATTTAGACGAATGGTCACTTGATTTCCGTTCGCCTTTCTGTCATCTCCTGCCATTGGCTCAGAGAACTGCTTCTTGCTGGATATTTATTACATGCAAAAACAAATTTATTTACTATTTATATAAATAATTTGTGTGTCAATCTGTCAAATGCTTTTTATCATTTTTATGTACAGTCATTTACTGCTGCTCTTCCTCACTTTCACAGGCTTCAGAATTTTTACAGACTGCTTTTAATACAGTTCAGGCTCGCCTTCAGTCTCTGAAACTGGTTTTAAATGCAGAGAAACTAGAAACTAAATTAAAAAAATGGCAAGCAGATAGAGCTGGTCTCTAGCTATAAGTACCTTGGGTTTTTGCTTGACCAGGAGCTCTCGTTCCAGGCTCACATTGCCAACTTGGTCCCAGCTGTTGTCAACATGAGCCTGAGAAGCTGCTTCACTGTTTTCCTGCACTCACGTTCAGGAGGAGAGTGAGGGGAGAGGAGGAAAGCCCTGCCTCTCTGGTGTCCTCAGCTCACTCTGTGAATAAAGAGGAGCCTCGTTAAAGAAAAGGACTCCAACAAAAGAAGGAACATGATCTGCTGAATCACACCCTGCAGGTCAGGCCACACAAAGGCCCTCAGTGTTTATCTGCAGAGTCGAGTGTGTTCTGAGATTGTTTTACATAACACATGATGTGTGTGTCCACATCTCATGACTGAACATCTCTGATAAAAGCTGACACGAGGAACAATACGGGACACTTCTGAAGATTGATATGGACTTGATGTTCACAAAGGTTTAGATGAACAGAGAAGGAATTCTGCTGAAATGGGAGTCACCAATTCCTCCCTCACACACACATTATGGATAAAAGAGGTCCTGAATTTCATTAAACTACAAAAATGAGGTGTTTTTTTTTAGGGGCTCCCTTAGGAAATTTTATAAGACGTAGGATCCCTTTTCTGTGTATATCCATGAGCTGGACCTCCCAGTTATTCCCCAGTGACCGACTAGGTATCTCGGACTGACCAACAGTAATTTATTTATTTATTTTTTAAATTTTTTTAATTTTATTTTTGTTTATTTTAATTAATTAATTTATTCATTTAGTTATTATTATTTGTCTCTGTCTTGGCTTTGCTTCCTTGGATGGTCACATTCGTCCTGTCCTTTCTCTTTTTATTTGGTCTTGTATTGTCTTCATCTTGTTACTGTAGTGTTAATCTGTTCTATCTGAAAATATTAATAAACAGACTGTGAGAAATATTAAAAGTTAACTCTTTAATATTTGGTGTGTTGTTGATCTTGCCAGCAAGTGGTCCAACATGTTGCTGCAAGGCTGTTCACTAAATCCTCCAGACCAGAGGTTAGACCTGGTCTAACTTCAGGACCCATCAGCATATCCTTACAAAGTGAATAACCCTTAACAACACCTTTTATCAGGTACCCACATGGGGATTTGGAAGTAAAGATCACTTATGGTCAAAATCTCAACATTTATATCCAAAATGCTTCCTCTGACCAAAATCAAGAGTCAGGTTTGCAGGCCACACTTGATCAATGGGAAATATATCATCAGGACTACTTTAAATGGGCCTGCAACATTTTGCATTTTGTGAGATTTATTCAAAAGAAACACAATTTTTCCAGGCAAACATACTCAAAACTTAAGTTTAAAACCTTATTTGGGTCGATTTTTTCTTCCCTTTAATAACACAAATTGGTATTGTGCTCTATATTTTTGGAAAGCCTGATTAGTCGCCTTTACAACGAGGTCCAGTTGGTGGATTGTGCATCCGTGGAATAACCAGCACAGCTAAAGGTTTAGGTAGCACCCAAACAAATGGGCCAAATTCCCCTGCAAGTGGAAGCTTGTGTTATTTTTCGCCCTAATACCATCTCCAAACTTAGGACCATGAGACTGGTAAAGTTAAAGACAGACTGCAAAGTGGGTGTCCCAGGAAGACCGGTTCCTCTCCTTTACTTCACTGGGGAACTGTTGGCTTTCTCCAGAGGTAGAGGGCAATTTGGCACATTTTTTGGGGGTACTCCCTAAGCCTTTGGCTGTGCTGTTTATTTCACAGATACAAGATCCTTAAAAGTTGTTCCTTGTTGTAAAGGTGACTAACCAGGCTTTCCAATGAAACAAAATACAATACCAGTTACGGGCCAGAGAAACCACCACACACAGCAGAGCACCGTAAAGCTCGGGGCTTTTCTAATTAACTTACACTCATCAAATAAATGTCTCCTCCCCCTCAGGATCGCTCTGCATCACAGATTTCCAGAGAAGTCTGAACAGATTCAGACGGCTCTGCAGAAGTTATGACCTGTTTCCATTGAGCGTGGAGACGATGACAGCGTTTTTAATAATAACTAGGGCGTGAAAATAGGTGGCAAATTCCCGTGATGTGTACATTTTTGGACGAGCTGAGACTGATTTAATGTCAGATGAAAACAGCCCAGGTGTTGATACGAGGCCCGACGGTCCATTGTTGAGAGATGAATAGTGGGGTTTTCCTCTGGGACGCTCGGGCGGGTGGGAACAATACAGTATCAGATTATTGAGTTCAGTGTGTGGGGGTGTGTGTGTGTGTGTGTGTGTGTGTGATTCCTTAAATCACTCCACAGGTATGATAAAAATAACATGCTGGGCTCGATAATCTTCGTTTCACAGCCCGAGGGCGACGAGGACGCTCACAAACAATCAAACACCTGGATGGATAACAAACACACAAACATCAGACCAGCACAGCACCTACAAACACCTGGACGGGCGAGCCGGGCTCGGCGCCGCTGCTCTGTAATCACTCTCACGTGCTGCAGCATTTTCCTCTCATTATGCACAACAAACACGCCTACACACCCGGCGCCCTGACACACATCTCCCCCTCAGAGGCTCGAACAAAAGGAGGAAAGTTCAAAGCCAAACACTGAAACAGAAAACATCCGGATTTATACACATGCCCTGAAATCTTGATTTTCTCTTGACCAATCAGGGAGCTGCTTTAGGAGAGCACCCCTCCTTCCTGTCCAGCGTCACGTTATTGTCCGTGTTGTGTGAGGTCAGCTTATTGTCATGTTCTGGACTCTGGGTTCAGCTGCAGCGGAGGTCAAAGGTTAGTGTGAATAATCTGAGACAGCGTTTGAACCAGGAGGTCGCCAACCGCTCCATGTTGATCTTTTGGTACGTCTTTGTTGGTGTTACATATTTTTATTGATGTGAGGAATAAAAGCACCTATATATACCAGGGCACACTGATGTCAGCATTAAACATGTTTGTATACACACTGGATTTAGATCTGAATATTTTTAAGAACAAATAAGTACAAAACGTAAAACCAGATTGATGATACTATGAGAAAAATAAATAAATAAAAAACTAAATACTGAGACATAATCTGTATAAAATATTTAAACTGGTCACATAAATATATGAATAAATAAAAATAAATAATGGCTATAAAAAAAGGAAAAGGGGCAGGGGGTTGGGCTGAATGATTTTAGGAAAGATCTAATTGCGATTTTTTTACAGATATTGTGATTTCAATTTGACTCACGACCAAACCTCGTTAATCCACTGTGTGGGAGGAGCTGTTGTGGCTTTCCGTTAAGAAGGAGGCGGCATTTAGCAATTACAGAGGTAGAAGTTATTTCTTACAATTTATTTTAGACATTTCTAGAGGATCTTCAAGATCCACTAGAAATTTTATTCAGCTGCATGAGTTGTAAAAAGCAAATGTGACTTCAGATCCACTGATCATGTAGTTTTATTCCTTCCCTTCCTCTCACTGGCAGATTGAGGATTGTAACTACAGGCTTAAATTTGGGTAAAACTGAAAAGTGATCATGATGAAGTAACTCTTTGTTGAAGTTTCTTAGGGAATATTGGCTTTCTTTATTAGCATCATAGCATATCTTCTTGCCTGGATTTCACATATTTTGGATTTTGTTTTTTAAAAATTTTGGCAAAAGATGTGATATTTGAAAGCTTTATTTTATGAATGAAAGAAGAGCAAGAGTCATTTAACTGCAACTGTTTCTCGTGTTTAAGTTATTCTTTTCAAAAATGATGAAAACAACAATTCATTAAAAATAAAGATAAAGTTGCGTCAAGGTTGTATTAGGTGAGACATGCAAATTGACTGGAGCGACGTGTGACTATCTTCCATCAGAACTGCAGACGAGATCCAGAGGCTGGCAGTGTTATGCTAACATTAGCCACACTCCCCTTGATTTGTCAGCTACATTAGCATAATGTCTTTGGTTCAGATGGCTGCTTTCATACCCACTGCAAACCGAGACCCCCGTGTTTGAGGCAAAAAAGAAGAACAGCCACCAGAAACAATATTGACACGCTGCACCGATTTACCCAACTCCCAGTCTCAGTCCAGGACTAAATCCACTGCCTGTTTCCTTTCCAAAGACTTCAACACTGTGGACATGAAGACTTCAGATTCAGGCTCCAGAGTTCGTCTGAGCTTTAACATCAACCCAAATCAACAGAACTTTCCAAAAATTATGACCAGAGTTCAAACATGTCGGGTATGAAAGCCACTTTAGGACTGATCTTCATGTTTCTGCTTTATTTTACAGTTAAATTAACCTTAATCCAGACTTAAGACTTAACCCAGTGGAGTGATTAAGGCTGACCTGCAGACTGTCCAGGATGATTCGTAGAGACTGGACTTGTCTCCTGACAGCGCTGGAGAATCGCTCGTATGTTGAAGCATCGTACTCGGTCATATCGATCTCCTTCAGCCTGAGAACCAAGAACAGAGACACATAAATGAGTTAATTTCACAACTTATTGGCAAACAAATTATCCATCGAGCATAAAAGATGTGGGATTATACACTTCTCCTCTGGTTGCATTGTTCATTTTCAACTTCAAACTCTAATTGTTTAAAGATTAATGATCTCACACCATCATATGCGAACCATGTGTTTGGTTCTTTTAAAGTTATACCAGATCCAAATATTACATTTTCATTACAAAATCTTCAGTTTGAAGATGAGAGAGCTGACCTGGAGCAGAAAAGTCAAAGATTTCATTTGGCCAAACATCAGATTAAGAAATCTTTTTATGAGCCGTGAACAGCTGCAATAATAACCTGAGGGGTGTTGAATATGGAGCGTGTGTGTGCGTGCAGGTGTGTGTCCTCCCTAAAACACACCTGTGGACATGAAAAGAGGGTGGGCTCTGACCCCCATGTTGACTCTATCCTTATAATCCTGACATGGAGGCACTTTGGTAAGACTGAATCCTGTCAGGGGTTTGGTGTGTGTGAGACAGAGGAGGGCTGATCCGGGGAGATTCTCCAACAGGTGCTCAAATCTTTTGGAGCCAATCAGACCAGAACACCACAAGAATCCAGAGCAGAGAGTTCAAAACACAACAGCTTAATGTGTCACAGCTTGCTACAAATCTGTGTGTCTGAGGGCGTGTGTGCATGCAGGACGGCTGCTTTAGCATCAGCCGTGCAATCAGACAGACTAAACATGCACCAACACACCCACGTTCATTAACACAGGGAACAGGGCCGTTACTGAAGCGCTTGATCACACTAAAATAATACTTTTATTGCATATTTCAGATACACTGAAAATAATCAAAATTTAAAAGTCATTGAAAGCGTTTAAGGAAATTGGAAAGACTGATGTGGTGATTTTGTACTTTTTAATATTTAAAGAACTCAAACCAGGTTCACTGCAAAAACTCAGTGTGTTTGTCTATTTCCAAGTCAAAAATATCCAAAACACTTGTTCTAATCCACAGTCACTAAACCTGTCCAGATAAATATCTTACTTTAAGGAATGAAAGGCAAAAATAAGGCATTGAACTGCTTGTAATGAAGAGAAAATATCTGCCAATGAAACAAGGAAAGTCTGACGCAGTGAGGGTCTTAAATTCAGGTTTATTATCTTAAATTTGTCTTGCCTTATTGGCAGATTATTTTACTAATTATTACAAGCAACTCAGCCTTTATATTTATATAAATAAGATTTAATCCAGACATGTAAGGAAATTGTGGATTAGAATCAGTCTGGTGATATTTTTGTGTCTCGAAATTGGACAAATACTCTCACTTAGATCTGAGTTTCTGCAATGGTCATGAAGTGTATTTTGTGCATTAATTATTTACAAAATGCTACTTATATTCTTAAGATCTTTATTTTCCATTGCAGGTCAGAACCCCATCCTTCATTATGAGCCGAGTGCAGCTCTTTGAAAGCTGTGCAGAAATATTTAAGGAGTGAATTATAGAGAAAACATGGAGCAACCACAGAGCATGACGTTTCTTCACAAACTTCATAAATACATCTTACCTTAACTTATCAAACCTGAACAGGGACTTTTTAAAACCAGGACATGTTGGTGTTTTATAGATATCTGACAGGGTTCGAGGGATGGAGCATGGTCCCAGTTAAACCTGACACACTGCCTATTACAAAAATAAAACCAGGTAGAACAACACACCAAGGCCTTATCCCAGGGATCACCAACCCTTCTGAGCCTGAGAGTTACCCTAAAGATGAGGAGTATTACGGAGAGTACTTCCTTGATTTAATGTTCTTAAGTAATAAAATGTTATAATTTCCTGAAAATAATAAATATCATGTATTTGATAGGCTACACATGACAATGTATGTTAACTTTTTACTTTTAATTATTCCTAACATTAATTTCTATGACATAATTACATTTTATGAGAACAACGTACTTCCATGCATCTTCAACTCATTATTTTTCTGTGTCAGCATCAGTGTGAACTTTGCTCGCGGGCACCTTGTTGGGCACCCCTGCCTTAGACTGACACAGTGGCTGTAAATAATGTTGACGTCTCATTTTAAAGAGTAAATAAATTATTTTCAGATGCAGTAAATTTTCTGGACTCACACTGGAGGATAAAACTCTATCTGACACACTCACATTACAGCCGAGTTATTTCAGCCTGTTTGTCTGCGTCCACACCACATCACGTCAGGCCACAAAACGACACGACTTCCTGCTCACATTCCAAGGTGTGTGTGCCCCCGTGTGTGTGTGTGTGTGTGTGTGTTTGTGCATGTGGTGAGCAGACTCTCCGGCCACTGGCTGCTGCTATTTCCTCTGAATTCCTGAACTTTGACTTCAGCAGAAAAAAGTGAAAGAGTCTGATCAGGCTCGAGGTGGAGAGAAATATGCTGATGTTTCATACTCAAGCACAAACACCTGCTTCTTTTCAGATTTATTTTAGAGAATTATGATGCATATAAATAAAAAACGGAGCAGTAAAAGCCTGTCACAGTCTCTAAAAGGTTCATCTCTGCCTGCTGTGGTTTTGTTCAAATGTTTTGAGGTAAAAGACATTTCTTTTGGTGCTTCTGTGCTAAAATAAAGTTTGAATTTGGTTTGCGCTTCACAATAACATCAACATGAATCATTTATCAGTGTCCATATGTGCAGCTCCTTCACTGCACCTTTTGTTTATGTTGTTGGATTGTGTTGTTCTTCTTTTTTGTGCCTATTGTATATTTTGTCAATTTTGCGCTATTTTCTACCTTTCTTATACTTTATTTTATCCCTCCTGAACCTTTATTTTTATTTTATTCTAATTATATGTTGATTGTTTTTGCACCAATTTACCAAGTCTTGTATGTGCAAACGTACGTGGCAACAAATACAAATTCTGATTCTGGTTATAAAGTAATACTAACCATCTTTATTGACAAGCTTTATTTTTATATATATATGTATTTAATTTTATTTATTTATTTATTTTAATAGAGTGCACACAAATGAACGTTGATATGTAAATATGTCAGATTTTAGCCACAGGCTAAGTTCCATCTGCAGTGCCCGGCAGGTTGACGTAATGCATTTGTACAGGTGTGTACAATCTTACAATAAATCAAACATCAGTAACAGGCAGCAGCAAGATGACGAATACACAAATTAACATGAACTCTACATAAATTTACAGGACACAAATACAACAATATAGAAGGTATGCTAAAGACAAACCATAACAAAAAACCCCTCAGAGTTAAAGTGTGTAGGCTGTACGGTATGAAAAATGCAAAGTGTTAAAGTGCTACTCTTATCATCTAGTGCATGTTCGCATTTTATCAAGTACAGTGTGGCTGCATATCTTTTAAAATCCGGTTTAAGACCTCCTTAAAACAAAGATTTCCTGATGGAGTTCACTGGCTTGGTTAAATGATGTATTTTAAGTTTTACTTTGCATCAACTTGATAGTTTTTACTAGTTACTAACGTGATATCACACTGTTATCTTGAGAAACTTTTACTCTAGTGTTCAGCTCTGAGTGGCTCAGATGAGATGCTGCATAAAGTTGGACATATTTAACAGACGTTTCACTTTTCTGTGGATTCAGCACCAAAGTGCAGTGTCCCTCGGCAGCAGCTCCAGAAACAAGGTTCCAGTCTGATTGTCAGTATGGGGAAAAACACACTGTTGTGGAGCCTTAAGGATTAATCTTGTCTTTTAATTAATTAACATTGACACCGTATAATCGTCCCATCACCAGGACATTTCAAGACTAAAACCACGTCCACATGTACAGCTCATTAAGAGATGGACATGTGTGTTGATGTCCTCAGACATCCTCTCTTTGGATTCAGAGCTCAGGGTTTCGAGGGCAGCTCTTTCAGCAGCTCACCCATGAAGGCCGCCTCTGTTCTCCCTTCAAACAGACTCGTTCTCTTAAACTCCCCCGTCTCCTCCCCCCGTGTCCCCCCACACACTGACGGCTTTCACACCGACAGGACAACGTCCCTCCTCTTCTCTCCCCTCTGTCTCCTCTTATTTGTAGTCTCTCCACTCCCTCATCTCTCCCTCCCGTCCATCAGTGTCCACATAAGACAGAAGAATCTTGTAGCTACACGCTGATGCCCTCTGTCCGAGTTCACGTCACTGCAGCTGACGCCCAGGTGAGCACGCTCTCCTCAAACATGTGAAGTTCGAAACTGGCTCGTCCGATCTGTTTTCATGTCGTCTGTCAGCTCTGCTCTCTCCCTGATGTCTGCCTAATCCTCTGTTTATTTAACTGGAGGTTAACTATCAATCAAACCCTGATCCCTGTATAAACCACCGTGAGTACCTGGCACACACACACAAGTGAAAACAGGCCCAGGTATGCCAAAAACAAGAGACGCCCTCATGAGCTAAGACACACAAACTCAGCTGCTCTGGACATGTTTGTTTCTTCACTCCTCAGCTCATTCCCCTTTAAAAGCCTAGATTAACCTATTTATTGATTTAATTCTGAATGTTACAGGAAGTTAGCATCAACAGATCAGATTATTTTTCTTTAGTTTCACTTTGAAACTCCAAACAGCCTCTGAGTGTTTCTGTGCCCACAGGCTGAGAGTCACAGGCCGACAAGCACCAACAGGAACAGATTTATATCCTGCTTCAGGAATGTGTCAGACATATTTATAGGTATAAACCGGGATCTGATCCATCCTCTTCTGCTTATCCGGAGCTGGATCACAGACAGCAGGTCAAGTGGTTCAACCTCGATGTCCCTCTGCTCTGCAACACTTTCCAGTGCCTGCTTGGAGATCCCAAGGCGTTCCCAGGCCAGACAGGATACATAAGCCCTCCAGCAGGTTCTGGGTCTGCCTTGGGGTCTCCTCCAAGCCTGGAAGACCTCCACAGGGAGGCAACCTCCTTAACAGATGATCAAACTCCCTCAACTGACTCATTTCAATGCCAAGAAGCAGCAGCTCTACTTTAAGATCTATCTCTCAGACCGAGTGCGGTCACCCTCCTGTGGATTCTCTCGTATCCACGACCTCACTCTTCGGTCTTTACTCAGAGCTCACGATCACAGGTGAGAGTTTAAAGGAGACAGAGTGATAAATTAAAAGCTTCTGGCTAAGCTCCTTCTCCATCAGGATGGTCTGGTTCAACACCTGTAACGTGGAACAAATCCATGACCTGGAGGAACGATCCAATGACTGCCGACAGAGAACCATGACCTCAGATTAGGGGGTGCAATATGCCCTGATGGCTGCTGAAGGTCCTCGGCCTACATCCTCAACAGAGACAAGACTCTGAGATCTCTGAGACAGCGGGTGTCTGGTGGTCGGGCTTTCCTTCAGGGATTGGCATGAGGGTTGGGTGCAACGTAGACCGAACCGCAGACATAAAGGTAGATTTAGAGGTGCTACGTTGGCCTGGCAACACAGAATTTGTCCACTATGTTGAGGGAAAAGTTGAGGCATAATTCCCCGAAAAGATAACTTCAACTTTAGATTCACTGAAAGAACTTAACCTTCAGCCACTCAGTGCCAACTTACCATCCATGACTGAGAGGGTGTGCAAATGTGAGGCAAAATATGAAATATGACAATGGATGGTTTAGGTCAAATAGCAATCAAGCTTTCACTAAGATGCAAACACCATTGAGTGTTTTAATTGGTCAGATTGCTGGAGAAATCAAACAAGGTAAAAAAAAAAAATAAGAGCTGCAATTCAGCTCACATCCCTGGTGTCATGGCTTGTTAGTTTGGGATTTTTTTTTTAAAAAGAAAAAACATTTTAAAAAAGCACCTGATTCTTCCTTTCTTGTATCTTCCATGACAATGATCTGAATATTTAGAAGCTGAATTTATATTTAAGGATGTGCAGAGACAAATCTAAATTCCTCTAACACACTAATATTCCAAACTTAAGCTTGAATCAACAGTGTGTGTCATTACATGATCATGACAATAAAAGACCCTGTATACTCCTACACATGTGGTTTCAATAATTAACAGGCTGACAGCCTTGGTGGGATCTATTCTGCATTCATGCATCCAGCCCTGGCTCTCCAGCCAGCCCAGGATGGTGCTACATACCTGAGATGTTTGACACCCTGCAGATGTTAGAAACCAACACACACATGCTCCACATTACACACATCACACTGTGAGGAAGTCCAAACATCTGTAAACTTCCTCACTGCTCCCTCCTGCTGGGCTCACTGACTCAGGAAGGCAGAGGGTGGTGTCTTTATTATGAGAGTTTTAGGAGACCCACCTTTCTTTGAAGGCTTTTTCACCCATCTCTCGTGCAGCTTTGCGGACCTCCTCAGGGACGGCGTCCTTCTCAGCCTGGGAGACCTGGTAGACTTTGTGTCCTGCATCCAGGCGGTATGGACCTCCTTTACCTCCGAGGCCTGCCGTGTCTCTGCCACCTACAAACAAACAGGTCATCATCCATCCAAGTTCACCTTTAGAGGTGCTTTACTTCCTGTTTGGAGAGAAAACTCCCTTTACTTTGAAAGAAACTTCATGGTAAAAAGAATTTGTGTTAATTTGGGATATTAGTCTTATTTTGGTTAACACAGCCACGTTGATTATCCGTGTTCATGCTCACCACAGCGTTATTCTAAAGCCTTAATATCATGGGTACAATCTTCCCTGCTGTCTTTTAAGCCCTTCAGCAGCAGAGGTTTACAGCCCCACCACGAGGTGGGTATCTGCTGACTGAGCAGTGAGCACCACCTCCTTACATCCTTACATAATATGCATGTAAGACGTCACAGAATCTCTACAACCATAAAACAAAGGTTGGTACTAAAGACCAGGTAATAATCTCTCTTCACCTGTGCCTCCAGCCCACTGGTTCCCCCCGATGTGAGGAGCATTGTTGGGGTCGATCTTGCCGTGTTTCGGGGCGGTGACGTCCAGGCCGCTGTCCCTCTGGATGGTGATCTGAGAGCAGAAGAGTGATTTGATGTCAGATTTTCAGTGCAGACATGTTGGTGCAGACTTGTATGTTTGTTTGCAGGTGCAGTGAGGCTCTGAAGCTGGCCACGGTCATGAGATGCCCCCATGATTTATGAGGGTCAAAGGGTCGCAGCAGCTACAACTCACGCTGAAGGGAACAATTTCTGGTCATCACTGGTGGTCTCTGGAACTGTTTTACGGTGTGAACTTCCAAGAACAATGACCCAGTTTCTCCAGAACATCTACCAACTACGTGTGGAACATTTGACTCTGGTTATTATTTACTGCTACAGTCCCAACTTTATGATACAAACCTGCAAAAAGACCAAATCATAAAGCTAATCAGCAGTTACTCTCGTGTTCAAACTAGGGCTGTGCAATAAATCCATTTTGTTATCATGATTGGAGCCAGAATTTATGGAAAGAAATTACAAAGTCTTGTACAACAGCCCTGCATTCACACCTTTTGATGCAGTTAGATTAGGCTAAAGCAGCTTTAAGCTCCCTTTAAATTTATTTGTGCCATTTTTTTGGAAGAAAACTTTCTTGGATTTCTTGTAGATCTACAAATTAAGTGTTTCATGAAACAAGGAGAATAGCACAAGGGCACTAAGATATAGCTTTTATGCACTTACAGTTTTGGTTTAATTATAGCAATTCATATCTTTATTACAATATTGAAAAATGTTATTACACAGTGCATGCTTTTCTCATATCATGCAGGCATAATTTCAACTTAAATATATCCCAACATTCAACAAATTTGTCTGAAGCCTTCAAAGGTAAATGCCAAATTTTACATGTTTTAATTCACTAACGCTTGACTTCTATCTAAGTTAATGTATCAATATATTGAGCAATAGGTGGCACTACTTGGGGCAACAAAACAAAATCAAACACAAGAATCAGCAAAAGAAGAGTACTTAGTTCTAGGTAGCAGTACTATCCATGAAGCTTAAGATGAAGTAGACAAAACAGAAGAGAATTTTACACACTAAATTTTGGAGTTTTATTTATTTTTTCTAAATCTATGTGCTCTGTGAGGAGTTAGCAACAGCTGTTACCTCCTAACCTTAGGCCAAGCTGCTTTAGCACAACAACGATGGAGGACATGGAGGTGATAGCACAGCTGGTTCTCAGTCTGTGGATTTTTGTCACAAGCGAGATACTAAATACTATTAAGAAGTACAGGAAGATGACATGGGATTGGCTTAGCTTGCTTGGAACTTCACTAAAAGTCCTCATCCCTGGTACATTCACTGATGGACAATAAAATACAAAGAAAAACTCGAGTGAATCCAGTGATTTGAGTCAAAGCTACATCGTGGAAATGCATCATCAATCTGTTTGGACTGCACAAATCTGGTTTTCTGCAGAATCTAAAGAAATATTAAGTATTTCTTATCTTATTTGCTGTGTTCCAAGTCAGGTTTTGTTATGTTTAAATAGAAAATGCACACATGCTGCTGGATGGAAACCACTGTGATAACTGGAAAACAAACCTTGAGCTGCATTATTGTCCACACATTAGAAACCTCTCATCACAGGCCGTGTCTGATTATCTACATGCTGCTTTATACGTGAGGAAACCTGCAGAACACACAAACAGAGCTGCTCCCTGCCACACTGACAGCATTAAGAGAGAGGACTCTTTATCTCTAAAATGTGAAGTTCATGCAGGAAGGACAGACAGGCTCTGTTTGTCTCTGTAGAAGAGTGATGGAGAGAGAAGAAGCTTTGAGTTCATGTTAAAGGCTCCATTGGCCAAAGTCAGCGTGATGTCTTTCACTTAAAGAGTCTGGAGGCTTTGAGAGGAAACAGAGGAGCAAGAGAACCTGACGGATCTCTGTGGTAAAGCTGAACTTCAGGTCCCGCAGGAGTTTGCATGCTCTCTGTGAGGACGAGTTTTTATCTCTGCTGTTCTTGATGCATCTTCAGATGTCTTCTGAGCAGTTGAACAGAAACTTATCTATGAGCTGCAGATAACCAGCAGAGAGAGCCCCCTCCCCTAAAGCTGCTGCTGACCCACTGCCCACACCTCAGACTGACTCACACACAGAGGACGCAGACTCTGTCCACAAAGTGTCTGTATCAGCAGAGCTCAGATTAGGAGGGTCATCACGTAAGACGACAAGGACAAGATAATCCTGGATGTGGGAACATGGAGAGATAAACGGAAACTCCCTGGCACAGAGACTTTGAGTAGAAGACTTCAAAAACCTGATTCGTCCTCACATTTTCCCAGAGATCATCCTCAGTGTTTCAGCTGTTTTCCATCCCAGCCTTCACACCTGCAGCAGATGTTTCTTGTAAACGTGCTCCTTAAACAGAGGCTGCTTGTTAATTCACTTTCCCCACACACAGTTTCACAGAGAGGACGTCCAAACTACCAATGAGGAGATGAAGTCTTGAATCTTTTAACAGAGCAAAGTGAGAAATCAGGACAGAACTCACACATGAGAATGACTTTTCCATTATCATAACAGTCCTTGATATTAACCTCAGAGAGATAAACTTAATTAAATCCACGGTAGTTCCTGCTAACAGCACACATATATCAGTGTGACCTTGACAAACAATCATGGACGACCTGCTGCTGTGGACCTGCTCCACTCCATGAGCTCTATCCTGCATCAACATCAACAGAAACATCATTTAACATAAATTCATACTTTTAGACCAGTTAAACCATTTTAATGGCTGTTCAGCCAGATGCTGTTATATTAATCAACATCATTCCTCTCCAGATTATATTCATTATAGATATTAATGTTAATATTAGACTGATCTCTCTATCCATGGTTGTATTGATTATTCATCCATATTAACTATCTTTACAACCATACAGACATGAGGACCCTCTTGAAAATGAGATGTCACATCTCAAAGGGCTTACTTTTAATACATTTATATTTAACAAAGACAAATGTGGTGCTATATAAATAAAGATTAATTGATTGAATCTAAATTCAGCAGAGACAAATGAGATGAGGACAGATTTATGATCTGGAAGTCCATGAGTTTGTTTCTATCATAAATTCTTATTTTCAGTCCCTTTGTCTCTGCCTGGATGGATGCATTTCTGGATGTATGTATGTGCATATAAACAAATATATTTATGTATATGTATTTGTGTATATGCATATATGTGTATCTATAAATAAAGAGTTTGGCTTCAGCCTGCTCTGTTGTAAAGTGCATTGAGATAACACTTGTTATGAACTGGAGATATAATAAAGATTGATTGATGATTGATTGACTTATGATCATCAGAGATGTGATGATCCTCTAGGTCAGTGGTTCTCAACTGGTCTGGCTTCAGGACCCACCATCACCTTTAATTTCTGAGCTGAGACCCAAATCGAGGGAAATCTTCAACTTCTCTAATATATTAAAAAAAATATGCTGCACCTTGAACCTGGAATAGTACAGAATATCACAGTATGCCAACACAAAAAAAGTTTAGTGAGGAACCAAAATGACCTGCATGTGATGATGCTACAGAGGGAAATATTCCCTTTTACACTTAATTAGCTGCATTTAAATTGGAAAAAAAATAATGCATCTTAAGGACACAAGGTCTCAAGACTGAAAATTTGACTGATAACCCTGCGCCAGTGGATACATATTGAACAGCTCTGTATTAATAATATTAAATTATTAGCACTACATTAGCCATTGATCATTGGGCTGTTACAACATACAAAACCCTTCAGTAACTTCAGCCTTTTGTAACAGACTCCACTGAGCTTTAATGGACAAACATGGATTAAAATAGCCCAACTACTGAGAAGTCTTTTCAAAAAATATTAAAATATGTAGCTTTAGCTGAGTACCTACATAATGAATATATAACAAACACCCTTTGATTGAAACGTGTCAATTAGCATTACAGGGTATTAGCACCAATTATTGTGACGGAGCGTGAAAATCGTCACTCCACCGCATGAGAAACGCTCCTGAAAATAGAGGCACAGGACTTTTTCCCAAAGATTTTTTTGCCCAGGCAAAGGCTCGCGACCCATTGAAAAGGGTTCGAGACCCACTTTTAGGTCACAACCCACCAGTTGAGAATCTACGTCAGAGGTCCTCAAACTTTCATCCTTAAAGATGTCAGGTTTTTCAACCTAACAAACATTTGTTAGGGCTGTCTCACGATGAATTAAGGGGAAAAGCTCTTACAGAGTGCTGCTACCATCTTAGCTCAAAGCCATCTGCCCTTCACTTCACTGCACACAGCACACGGGGGGGCAGAGCAGCGAGTTTGGTTGCAGGTCCTCAGTTTAGCGTCTGAATGAGTGATACAGATGTTAATCCATGTTAATGCATCATCGTCTGAGCACGGCCTCAGGGAGCAGCTGTGTTTAAGATGCAGATCTGCATCCAGCCGGCCCTGCTTTACACGACAATCAGGGTGAGGGATCAGGGGGAGGGTCTGTTTGGGCATCAGCAGGGTCTCAAACCCAAGTTTAACTCCACAAACTGACCAACAGCAGAGGTGTGTGTAGGTGTGTGTGTCATCAGGAGCTGAGTGCCATAGCAGGGTGCTGAGGTAAAGGGTCAGAAGTCGAGACACCGGCGTCACCACAGCTCACCTCCACCATGTGACCTCTCTCCAATTACACACTGACACATGAGTGTGTGTGTGTGTGTGTCACAGAACATGATCTGAGCGGGACACATGCCTGTCCCATGTTGGGATGATGGTGGCTCCTGATGATGGGACAGTGTTTTTATAGAAGGAGGTGTTCAGAGTGTTTATGTGGGTCATTATGATCAGACTGTAAACGCTCACACTCTTTACCGTCACGACCAATTTCCCATTTCCCCACGCCCATTTCCAAAAATCAACAAACTGTAAACATGAAGAAAACATGACAGAATCCACCAACAAGTTTAACTGCATTTAAAAACAACCTTAAATTGGCTTTAATTGTAGGGCAGGCTCATTTGATTGTGCATTTCCTGTGTCTGATATATAATAATGAATGTTTGTATCATCAGTTTTTATGACAGCTTAGTGTTCATCATTTTAGTTTATTTATATATTTTCCCTCCTGGAGAGGAGAACACAGTTGCCCATCCCTGAGGC
The DNA here is from genome assembly GCA_037902135.1 of Cetoscarus ocellatus. Classification (NCBI taxonomy): domain Eukaryota; kingdom Metazoa; phylum Chordata; class Actinopteri; order Labriformes; family Labridae; genus Cetoscarus; species Cetoscarus ocellatus. The sequence continues at coordinate 95,472 of JBAMNC010001299.1, forward strand.
AGAGGCTTACATGATTGGGTACAATGAAGTCTCAAAAATATGAGCCTTCTGAACGCCAACAGCCTCGTGTAGTCATTTTCAAACATTTTCCCCAAGGCAAACCAAGACCCTGCTTAAGTCTCATGGCACACCAAATTAATATCCAGATGAAATATCCTCCTTAACACATGTCCCAAAATCTAAACAGTCTACAGATGTTTATTTGTATCCACTAATGCCAAATAAATTATGGCAAATTATTGCACTGCTGATAAAATATAATGAAAAAATATTCAAGAGTTCATTTGAAACTGTCTTGAATTTCATAACTTGAGCACCAAATGTGCATTAACTTAATACTTCACAGATTTTGACACTAAAAAAATGGGAGCAAGTCCTTCTATCTATTTCATGAATTGCAAAAAACAGCATCAACTTGGAGTTTCTTTTTAAGACTTTTTAATTACAGAACTTGAAGCTTTACATAAAAATGAATGAATCTTTACTTGGAGGTTGTTGCATAGTTATTATAAGAATCCCCAGGCCCACCTTAACTTGTGAACCACTGGCCTAGTGGTTGCATCTGCACGTCCCACAAACAAACACAGTCGGCCTTCACCTTGCCCTGCATGTCCTCCCTCACTCTCTCACTCCAGTTTCTAGTGCAGTCCACTGTCCCTCCGTCTGTCCAATAAAAGTATGAAAAGACCCCCCGAAAATGGTCTTCCTTCTGTTTAGACTTTTGTGTTTTTGATCCTAATTTCTAGATTTAAGTTCTCTTTAATACAATGACGTAAATGAGGATGAAATGGAGAAACTTTTCTGCTCAAGATTTCCTGCCTGTCCAACAGAAGCTCTTCTTACCGCTGAAACTTTTGCTAAATGTTGCATAGTCCTGCACTCGTGCTGGATTACAGTTAGTTAATCTTAAGATGCTACAGTCTGCCTGAGTATATTGTTGATGCCCATGTCCATCCCTCTATGACCACAGTAGACCATCTTCTGATGTAGACTTCCAGAAGGATAACGCTCCATGTCTGTCAAGGAGATATGGACCAACATCTCTGAGCACCTTGCTCCAACCTCGTATCAGAGAGATCATCCCAACTATGTCACCTCTTTGCACTATAAGCGTTCTGTAAATATTCAACCATCCTGTGCAATACATTTCTATACATATTATATTTATATTCTTAATATTTATCCTTTTGTATTAGAAATACAAATGTATCCATTTGTGTATAGAGTCAATTTCACTGTCTTGAAGGATTTTTATCTTGTTTATATTTTGTACTTATACTTTACTTATAACCATTTTACATTTTACTTATAACAATCTGTTTGCACTGAAAAAGGAGAAGCTCTCCAGTCTCGTTGAACATTCAGTATAATGACAAAAAGGGCGTTCTGTTCTGTTATTTTATTTTATGTGTCTGATGGGACCCTTTCTGAAATGTGGGAGACACTTAAAATAATCTGAGTCTGTCAGTAACAAAAACAACAAGTTTATGGCCGTACTTCAGCCCTTTTAGGGATTTTATTGCTGCGGTCACCGCCTGTTTCAAATCTTTTCAATTAATGAGCTCCAATAACCTAATCTGAGTCACACTCCTGAGTCTGAAATCACTGCTAATGCAGCTCATATTAGAGGAGGATTAAAGCCTGCTGTCATGTACGGGCCTGCTTTAATATCAGCACACACACACCATCATGCAGCCAAGTTCACATGAGGGAACACATCTTCTCCCAAAGACACTCACACTCACACCAGCAGATGCCTTCCCCCCTAAATCATGCTGTCTTTAGGCGTCTAAAGGGAGAATCAGAAATTTACGAGGCTATTAATCCTGTAAGACGAGGCGTGGACCGTGATGAGAGACACAGGCTGAAGAAAGGACGGAGGGAGGGCGGGAGCTCGTTGAGAGGGCCGAGGGTGGAGACATCGATTCCCACAGTCATAAAAAATCAAGTTTCCTCCACTGAAAGGCCCGCACAGTGATGCAATCTGCAGCTAAGTGCTTACAAATGGTACCAACAGGCAGAGAATACAATGGAAACCAAAGAGGAAAATGTCAATCTGACAAACACTGAAGAGGGAAAGGCTGACTTAGTGTTTATTACTTTACTATACTGTTTTTTTTTTTTATTGGGACAAGGTTATGACAGTGCCAGATTCCCAAACCTCTGTCTGATTCTGGTTAAAATCCAGTAATAATGGTCATAAAAAGAAATGTTGAGTAGTTGATGCAGAGCGCTCGCACATATTTTGGAAATGCCAATAAAATACTGAAGATTTGGAGAATTGTACACGGAACAATACAAAAGATACTGGGGTATGATATTCCTATGAGCTACATGGTGCTAAATCTCTGTAATTTTAATTCTATTAGAGAGACATTAAGAGTATGGGATAGGTATTTGATCAAAATACTGTTGATAGCTGGTAAGAAATGTTATTCAAAACCAAAACAGTGACGAAGACTACAGACAGAACCAACTGATTTAGATGAAGACAAGCTGACAAAGGATGAACTGCTATAGAAATGTAACTCCCAAACAATATTATTCTTGTTCTGTATTGCTTTGACTGTGGGTCCTTCATGTGTGTCTTGTACGTTTGTAGATGTAGAAATTATCATTAAAAAAGTAAGTGATAAAAAAATAATGATCATAATTCAATACCAAAACAACAACAATAGAAGTCCAAGGTAACAGATCAGCTCCACCAGTGCTTGTTGGTCTTTTTGTCTGTCCCTGTGAGCACCATGACTCCAAAGGTTTTGGTAGTAATCCAAATATGGATGCAGATCTATCAATCGTTCCACATTTCCACTAACGAGACATGCTCATGGCACAAACCATTACCAAAAATGTGGAAAGCTGCCCTATCACACCATGTTAAATTCCTTTGTATTGTTTCAGTTGCATACATTTGTTGGATATGCTGGAAAGTGCTTGGATTGGGCCTCTGAGAAGGTGCACACACCGAAGACAAACATCTTCAAGTCTTAATTCCCTGTTTTTGGAGATACTGATTAATATTTCCGCAACTTTACTTTATGTTCAACAACTGATCAGACAGTCTTGAGTTTATTTGTTTTTAGGGATGTGCAACATTGGATCTTTGCTGATGTCTGAAATACTGATATTTCCAAAGTCAACACTGCACATAATATTAACTTTTTTGTCAAAGGCAAAAAGTGTTTACTTGGCTAAAATACTTTAATGGTTATGGTCCATTTGTGTAGAAACAGACGTGAAGCAAGAAAAGAAATATTTTATTCTCTGATTAATTATATTTTGATGTAGAAAAATGGACATGCAGTGTTTAGCCAGTAACTCACTGTGGTCCAAATGGACATTTTGCTAATTTATGGGATATTTCTGGCCAATTTTTATGGTCAAAATGTTGGCTGTAAATACCTGATACTGATCTTGGTCTAATACCACTGTACATCTCTGTTTGTTGTTGTTGGAGCTATTCATGGAATTAAGTCATTGCCAGTTTTATTATTCAGAATATTTGAGCATATATTTAGGCTTTTATTTTGATGGGTTTGGTTGTTGGGCACTGGGTTATGTGGATATAGAGGGGCAGGTAAGACAGGATAGGCGGGCACCGGGATGGTGAATGTTTTTTTACCAGGAAGACGGGAAGCCAAGCGGACGCCAGTTTGTTTGCAATCCTTAATAAACCAAAGAAAACTGTATAGTGTGGCTTTAACGTTAACATTTTCATACACAGTCATATTAATCTAACTAAAACCATCTTTAGTTCCAGCTGTAGTCCTCTCAGTCAGCTGATGCTCCTGTAGTTGTTGGAGCTGATGCTGTAACCTGACACACACACACACACACACACACACACACACCCATACCCGCGCAGACACACACATTAATGACTCACGCCTCCGTCAGCCTCAGGACAGGACCCTGCAGCTCGGAAACCCTCTCAGATCCTAAAATGGACTGCTGTTGTAAGACGTCACTCGTCATTTTTCTAAATCCATCCATTAGTCACATCCTTACTGGTCCTGACTGAGTCCATTACCAGCACGGACACACCAAACATGCCGTCACCAGTTACAGAGTTCATCTTTAGGTGATGATGAGGAGGATTACTGGAAACATCCTGAGCGCTCAGATTCCTCTCTGATGAGCAGATATATGAGAGACTCTGATTTAGTAACAAACAGGGCCTGACAGATGCAGTCATGAGTCTGATAACTGATAACAGGGCTACTTTAAAGGCCTGCAGGACTAGAGCAAAACCTCAAGGGGGGCCCCTCCAATCAAGAACTGCCTCAGTTTTCTTCAGGATCAGCAAAGTACCTGAACCTGCCAGACTTCTTATCATCTGACCTACCAAAGAGCTAAAGTCTGCACTTTCACTATTACTTTTTCATGATAGAAATACAAAAAACAGGCAGATGGCATACATTTTACACGTCATTTTCATCAGTGTGTGATAGGCCTGTGCTCAAAATATACATATATAAAATATATTTTCCAAATATAATATATTTACAGAAAAAATCGTCTCGCACTCCTTGAGGATACATGTATGGACACAGATTCAACAAAATCGATACGGCCTCAATGTTTGACAGTTGTCGTCAACGCACTTTGGGTAATGTTAACAATGGCACAGTTCAAAGCAGAAGCCAAACTACACGATGAAGCACAGGCTCCAAATCTGAACTTAGGTCGACCATCTTTGAGGGCCTGGATTTAAGTTTCTTAAGTTGTAGAATCATTTACAAAGAAAGAATCATTCTTCCTTGTTCTTTTTCTTCTTGTAATAAAAAACAAAACTTGTTGGAAATTCTGTTAAAAGTGTAGTCAATGTTCACAATTTCCGTGTGTCGGGATATGTATCGTATCGTGAGGTTGCTGGAAATACCCAGCCCTACTGTGTGACCGGTGTAAAGTGTCTGAGTGTCTCATACGTTTTGGTTTTGCCCATCATTAACATCATTCTGGTCTAAAATATTTGACTGCTGTTCAAAAGCTTACAAGACTTCTCAAACCAGAATGTGGACTCGCTATCTTTGGCCACTCTCACTCAACTAAAGGACTTCCAACACCCCTGAAACAGGCTCTAATTTTATGACTGTGGCCAAGAGACTCATCCTTGATTGGAAATCCCCTCTCCACCCTCTTTTCATAAATGAGTTTCTTGTATGTTGTCGGTCATACAGACAGACAGACTCAGATTCTTAACGTACAACTCGATTAAAACCTTCTCTGCTATCTGGGGTCCGTTTCTTGCCCACTTGGACAAGGCCAGTGTGGAATGAATACTGTCTGCATTAGGGCTGATCAATTTCAGGACAAGATCTGATTGTGATTTTTCTGGCAGATATTGTGATTTCAACTCGAATGACGATTTTCTTCAAATCAAGCTTCAGTGCAATATTCACTATGTTTACAGTATCGACAACAGTAAGGAAATCAATGATCAAAAGCACATAACACATTATTCATCATCTAATATTGATGATAAATAATCTGTTTTCAGAGACTTTGTGTTGTTGACCTGATTACCAACACTTCCATAAATGCAAATTGCCTGTAAATTTGTAAAATAGCTGACACAACAGATCCTGGGTCAGACGCAATCCAGGGTGATTGCGTTGTCTGAAATTGTGATTTCTATATATTTATATTTTAATTTTTATATTTTTGTTTGTACATCTCTCTATTACTCTCTGCCTCAAAGTTTGATGCACAGCCTTTGGAGTCACGCTGTATGATCTGTAGCTTTGCACATTGTTGTCCTTTTTGGTAACTGACCTGTCTGAGGCCTGTTGTTTGTCTTTTTTTGTGTGTCTTGTAAAGTTGAAAAACTACAAATGAAATATTTAAAAAAAAAAGAAATACAGAAAACCTAAAATGTTCTGGCTTGTGAGGACAAACCTCAAAGCTCAAAGTTTTCATAGGACAAAAACTCTTCAGAGGAAAAGCCCAAGTGTTTGCTCTTTAAAAATCCCTGTACTGTTTCTGTGGGAGTGGACATGCATGTAACCCTGACCTGCTCTAAAGGTTGTAGTGAACACCTGCAGACACCTCACCTGGGCTCACAGCTCAACAAAAGCAGTGTGTTACATCAGAGACAGACGATGACTGATGTGTGTGTTGATGTCAGCGGCTCAGTAATGGAACAAAGTCAGACTGAAGGAGAAATGATGAAGACCGTACAGTCAGAGCTGCACGCATGCACGCGAACATGTAGAGCATCCCTCTAATTTACTCCCTCTGTGGAAAACTGTATAGTGTGGCTTTAACGTTAACATTTTCATACACAGTCATATTAATCTAACTAAAACCATCTTTAGTTGGTTTTTTACTCCCTCTGTGGACCCTCCAGCCAAAAGTGTGCACACACACCAACACGAGAGGTTATTTAGACATTTAAACATGCCTGGAAATAAACAGTAAATATGAATACAGAAGAAAATAAGGAACACAGACATCTTTATTTAGGTAAATTAACATTTTTTAAGTCTATGAACAAGTCAGGAGCTACAGTAACAGAATCCTGATTTTTTTCTCCCCGGTACTTCCTTCATAATTCTGACATTTTTCCCTTAACAGAATTATAAATTTAATCTTAAACACAGACTTTTCCCTTTATTCCAATCTTAAATTCAGAGTTCTAACTTTATTTGTAGATTTCCGAATTCAATAAAAGAGTTTTGACTTAAATCTCAGGATTTTTCCCTTAATTCTAATTTCAGTCTTAGAAATATGACTTACATTTTTAAAAGATGATTAAGGCCACTGATATTTTTTAAGGAGATTTTTTTTATATTTTCAGAGAAAATTCAGAATTCTAATGTTACAGTCAGAATTCTGAATCTTTTGCTACGCTGTATTTTACTCAGAATTCGACTTTAATCCCAAAATTTACACATATTCCTGAAGCAGACTTCTGAATTTTTCCCCTTTAATTCTAATTTTATTTTCAGAATTCTAACATTTATCTTAGAATTCTGACTTTAATCTAAGTGTTTTGACTTTTTCACAAATTCTGACTTAAATCTTAGCATTGTGACTTGTCTGTTGATTGTCTGAAAGTGAATTAGGGCTACTGACGTTTAAACAAAAAATTCAGTGTTTTTTGACCTATGAAAAAAGTCAGAATTCTAAGTATACAGTCATATTCCTGAATCTTATTCACCTCTGTTTTTTCTCTCAGTATTCTGACTTTTATCTAAAAAAATCTGAATTAAACTGCAAAATTCTGGCTTGATTTTAGAATTTTGGATTCAGGCTCTGATTTCTAATTTTTTCCTTAGAATTCTGACTTTTTATCCTTAACAGAATTCTAATATACAATAATAATTATGCATTTTTGTAATGCACTTAACATTTGAAAGAACTTTATAGTGCTGGAGTTATAAAAGCAGAGCGTAATTAGAAAGTGACAGAATAACAAAAGTAACAAGAAAATAATAAACACATCCTGAAATTTTACCTTTCATTTTAAAATCCCAACTTTAATCTTCGAATTCTGTCTTTTTTAAAAGGGTAACTTCAATCTCAGAATACTTACCTTAATCTTGGACTTTTTCTTTTTTCCACAGACTTAAAGAGAGCTTAACATTTATTACTTTTCAGTGGCTCTGACTGTATTTCATATAAAAGCTGTGTGCATGTGTTTGTTACTTTAATAGCTGAAAACTGAGTTTTAGAAGTAAATATGCAGAACGTTTCGATCTCCTGTTTCCTCTGTCATACATAAAGAGCCTCCTTACAGGTACATCATGTTTAATTTGTTAACTTAATTTTAAAAATTAAGTGAAAAAGATTAAGCCTACATTTGAAAGCCATAAAATCCCTTAACTCTTCAGTCTGTAGCAGGACCCGTCTTCTTCATGTCCTTACTGTTGTAGTAGAAACACCAGATGTTATTTCACAGAGATCTTCATAAAGAATGGACCATGAGAGCTCTCTGACATCAGGACAGTCCCTGATCCTCTAAACCATGGTCCAGCTGGAGGAGTTTTTACAGGAGGATGGATGGACTAGTGGGATGTGACGCCCTCATACCCTCAACATGAGGAACCACTTACACCTCAGGCCACATTGAGCAGCTCACACCACGTCAGCATCAATAACTCCATCACACATACACACCACTGATGCAGCAGAGGGAGGGATTATGGGTAAATGTCCCATCAGCATGTGAGGGTATCAAACCCTGACCTTCCACGGCCATAACCACTGCAGCCTTAAGTGTGTCATAAATCAGGGTATTTCACAGTGAAGCATGGACCCCGTATGTCCACATGTGACTGAGCAGGTATAAAGGAGCCTTTAACACGTATGTTTGACTACAGCCGTGTTTTCAGAGAGCAAACACGGAGCACAGGAGGCGTCTGTGGGAGTCTGACCTTCAGGAGGAGCCCCGAGGAATCTGGGTCACAGAGAGGGACGGCGTGGAGCAGGTCTAACACCGGGCCTCGGCAGGATTTAAGGATGACTTCGCCGAGGGAGTGAGGGTGTCTACATGTTCAACACATCTTCAAGTTTGACGGTGATGCTGCTCCAGGGTCTTTATCTACACAGGTGTTTGCAGGTGTTCTGTCGTACAAACCTTCAATTTAATCAAATACATCAAATATGATCATGTCTAATTATTTTCCTCACATGATGCAGACCTGGCCTCTGCCCTCAATCACTTAATTTATGAAAGTCCATGATGCTCCAGGAAATCGTTCTTATGCATTTTATCTTTCTCACATGGGCGACTTTCTCACATGGGCGACTTTAGCAAAACTGTCTGTCTAAAATGGTGACTAGTTTTAAGTGTTTTATTTTATTTTATGACTGTGTGTGTCTGTCTAAAACTGTTGAATGTGCGGCTGTCTTGACCAGGACACTCTTGAAAAGGTGATTTTCAGTCTCAGTGAGGATTTCCTGGTTAAATAAAGGTCAATAATAATAATAATACTGTGAGGGGTAAACTGCCACAGATCTCTGCCGTCACATTTTATGATAAATCTCTTACTTTCAGTCTGCTCTGTTTCTTTTTCCAGGCACACAGACCACAGATGTTCTGATAGAAATGTCCCACATGTAGACGTCTCCATATCTGAAGAATGTGTCTTTTTGTTTTGTAGGCGTGGGCACCAAAACAAGACTCCTCAGTATGCTGATCTGGATGTTCTGAGCTTTAACTTCAGGGTCAGACCTCTTACATCATCGGGACAATAACCGTCCATTCATGCACGCCCACTGAGGGCACAGCCAGTACAGACGGGACATTAATAACAGGGGACATTCTGCTGGTGTGAAATCAGGACTATTTCTGAGGCTCATATTCTCTGTCACAGTGAAGCAAACATCTGAAGTGACAGCAAGTTTGAGCTCTGATCAGTTTGAGATCTTTAAAGCTGCACTGCCCCCATGTGGCTCAGAGAGGAACTGCAGCCTGCAGGATTTTCTATTTACAACCTTACACTGCAAAAACTCGGATCTTAGCAAGTTTATTTGTCTAACTTCAAGTCAAAAATATCCACAATAACTAACTCAAATCTCATACACATTTGAGGAGTCCAGATGAATATCTTGTTACAAGGAATTAAAAACAAAATAAAGCACTGAATAACTTGTAATGATGAGAAAATATCTGCCATTGGAGCGAGCAAAATTTTACTCTCTGAGGGTCCTAAAATCAGGTATAGAAACTACTTAAGGTAGCACATCTTACTTCCAAGACATTGTACAAGTCAAATTTGTCTTGCCACATTTTAACACATTATAAACAATTCATGGATTATTTTTTTGGTTTTTAAATACTGCAATAAGATGTGTAGCTGGACATGACAGGAAATTTTGACTCACAATAAGTCACATTAGATTTTTAGAGTTGAAATTGGAAGAATAAACTTCCTTAAGGTTTGAGCTGAGTGTAGAGCTTTGACAGATCTTAAAGGCGTTGTTAAAAGTGTTTATCCATCAAAAACATTGAAAGAAGTGGTTTTCAACTGGAGGATCAAGACTCAAAAATGGAGATACTTACAGAGCAAGGAAGCCAAAACTATGGCCTGTGATTACAGCATTCATGCAGCACAAATCATGAATTATTCTCCATCTTCTAATCTGATTTATGAATCAAAATGTATCCTGCAAGTTTTGGTAGATATAGTGCGGTTTGTTCTGGTTTCGTGTCTGAATGTATAGATGAGGCAAACAGCATCTAACACCATTGCTGCCAAGACCCTTTGCAAACTGAGTTACCGTCTCATATCTTCAGCAACCATAGACTAGCTGTTCTGGCAGGCCAATAAAGGGCCATGATGTCTTTTGTTTCTTATATTCAGTTATCAAACATGTGTAAAGATTTATTGGACTGGATTTGCTTCATCTAAAACACCAAAGCCAGGCATGTCACTGTGGCCCAGTCATTTTCTGTTTTTCTATGTGGTCCTCAGCGGAAAGTTCTAGAGGCTGTAAATGTGTGCCTAATAAGAGAGTTACAACCTATGGACGCCTCCAGCCAACTAACTGAACATCAATAATTCTGTTTTCCTCTAATAATTTCTAATTTTATCACCTTTTCTTGATGTAACGAAGGTCGTTTTTCCATAACACCAGATTAACCAAAAAACCTTATCAAATGAAAATGGATTAATCTAAAATGTGTGCCTGCACTCTTTCAGGGCTTCTTAAGGAACTTCTGATCACATTCGAACTAAAGAGGTGGTAGAGGGTCTTGAGGCTGCCGCCCCTCAGGTGTAGAAAGTTGTATTACCTGAACAGGTCTGCCGTCCTCTGACCCAATCATATTCCTCCACTCCATCAGCGATCGCTGCAGGGTGTCCAATCCCGTCTCCCAGAGCCGAACGTACCCGCCCATGTCCACAGTGACCACGCTTCCAGTCCCCAGGGCGGATACGAGCACGTCAGATTCTGACACTTTGGACAGCCAGCTGGTGTACGGAGACACGGACATCGACCTGACGATCACAAACATGAGAGGAAGTACACATTTAGACCCAAACACAACAGCCAACACTCGCTCCATACAAAGAAACATTCTGACCCCTAAAACAATCATATCAGACTGACGCCCTCATATTTATTAATATTCCACACAGCCACACATCCTTAATAACAAGCCTTAACTAACACAATCATAACAGCATAAAGAAATGCAGACGTGGACCCCAACCTTTACACCGCTCTATCACTGAGTCACATTTTAAAGATTTTTTTGCACATTTATTAATAAGCAAAATAACCATGTCTTGAATTTCAGTTCAATCATTTAACCAGTACCTTTTCACAGTGATGTGTAAAATATAAGGACTGCAGGGAAATTGAACATGTTAGTGCTCATGCCTCAAAGCAAGAGGGTTGCTGGTTCAACCCCCGTGCCATACGAGGGTCAGTCTGTGAGGAGTTTGCATGTTCTCTCTGTGCATGCACGGTTTACTCTGAGAACTCTCCCTCTCTCCCACAGACCAAAAACATGCTTGTTAGGTTAACTACGGACTTTAAATTCCCCTTTGCTGTGTGTGTGCATGTGTCTCTACATGTTAGCCCTGCGTATGGCTCGCAACCCATTTAGAGTGTACCCTGCTGCTCGACTAATGAGAGCTCGGAGGATGAATGAGTAAGATGTGCTTAAAATGATTTAAAACCAATTTAAATCTATTCCTGTGTTTGTTTAGGAAGGCTTTAACAAGGAAATTTTAGTTTCTTGTTTCTTTTGAACTCATATTAGTCTTCTGATTAACTATTTTTCTATTTTCTGCGAAAAATGACCTCCATTATCACAAAATATAGATACTAGTAAATAAAGTTACACTAAATAAAGTGTGCAGAGATATCTGTTTAAATATTCTGACTTGATTGGTTGACATGTCTGTATCTGTGTGTAATTATTTCATGTCAGTAACTTAGTAAATGCCTGTCTTGGCCAGGACACTCTGCAAATTAGATTTTTAATGTCAATGAGGTTAAATAAAGTTCATTAGTATTATTATTATTAGCATTATTATTGTTACTACTATATTTCTAAATATAATGAACCACAGGCTGGTTCTAGAGGACGACAGATGATGTTCATGGCTCTCCGTGTTGTTAGTGAGTGTTTGAGTGTTTACCTCGGGACGGGGATATATTTGACTTTCTTTGTGTTCAGGTCGGTCACTTCCAGGTATGCTGCCGTCATTGGAGGGGTCACGTCTGAGAGACAAACATAAAAACAACCATTATCTCTGTTCATCTCCTCTGGTTGAATATATTTGCTGAGCTGTTTGTTAAAATCTGATTTACTGATCTGAAGTCTGACCTTTGGGGTAGATGTCCTTCAGAGGGACCTTGCTTGGTGGGAGGGCTCGGACCACCTGATTGGCTGACAGCAGGCTGACGCAGTTCTCCCGTTTGGCCGAGCTGTGGCGAAGTCCTCCTCTGAGGAACATGTAGGAGCCGGAGTCGCTGCTCTTCATCGCTGACAGATCCACAGGCCGTCTGAAGCTGTACACCTCGTTAGGAGACTGGATGAACGAGAAGATGAAACCCATGACACATCACCAACATCAGCGTCCGTACGAGCTACAAGTGAATTAATATTCAGTTATTCAGTGATGGACAGAAGCAGCCGATTTGATCTAGTATGATGATTTTTTTTTTACTCATTATTTTAACATTTACAAGTTACAAGCAAAACAACAACACAAAATAAGAACAACAACATAATGGGGGAGGTGTTTCACATTCTTTTTCATTTTTTTAATATCATTACCTCCGCCAAGGAGTTTATGTTTTTGCCAGGGTTTATCTGTCTGTCTGTCTGTTTGTTTGTTTGTTTGTTTGTGTTCAAAATAACTTGAAAAGTTCTGAACGGATTTGGATGAAATTTTCAGGAATTGTCGGAAATGGTATATGGAAGAACTGATTAAATTTTGGAGGTGATCTGGATCACCGTCTGGATCCAGGAATTTTTTAAAGGATTCTTCACATTGCCAGATAGGACCATTTTCGCCAAAGTGGACCGAAGCTGCTTGGCGGAGGTCTGCGCTCTCTGAGTGCTTTTCTAGTTGTGGCTGGGATTTGACCTTGAATGCGGTCCATTTCTGCCATTTTTGCTTAAAATCCCCTTTTCTAACTCTCAAGTGAAAAGTACGTTTTTCCATGGCATATATTTCCTCAACAGTGTCCAGCATCCGTCTCGGCCTTGATCTTCGTCAAGGTCCTTTTAGCAGCAACTGTCATTTTTTTTAAAGAGGTAAGAGTGTTTCATTTCAACGACTTCACCAGGTGAAAGTCCCAGATATACAATCAGTGGATCCCTGGGTACTTTTAGGTTTAAAATTTCCTCCACTGTTTGATGACACATTTCCAAAGTAATGTAATGTAATGTAATGTAATGTAATGTATTCCTACACATGACCAAACGATATGGGAGTGACTGGGGTCTACATGTCCAGCATGATGATTTTATTGAGACAAGGCCTGACACTGACTTTAAAAACTTTAACATGTATAACTTGATCCAATGTATGCTTTATATTCTCACCACGAGGTCTGGGAAGCCCACGATGACCTGAGCGAATGAGCCGGTGTCTGCAAGGACTCGGTTTGGAGAGACGATCTTCTGGTCCAGAGCGGCGCTGAGGTTCTCGTTGGGCAGCTGATCACATGACAGCATCTGAGGTACGGACGCCTCGCCTGTAAAAGGGAGAGAAGAAGACAGACAAAGCAAGATTAAAAATATCGTAAAGAGAGGAAATACTACATAAATGTAAAACATGTCACTTAAAACGTTCACAGCTCTCACCTCAGAGACCTGGGGCCTCATTTATAAAGCTTGCGTACGCACAAAAGAAAGCGTACGCCACTTGTAACCAATGTTTGGGATTTATAAAAACAAACTTGACGGGAAAATGTGTGCACATTCACGGCAGCTCTGACCCTGCCGTGCGCACAAAATCTGGACGAAGGGGAAACTGCGACCGCGACAGTAGAAGGATGAAATTAAAGACAGCTCTGTGGAACTGAAACAGTTATATGAAATAATCGAATATCACACATTTCACAACACAAATCATATATGAAGGATATATTTGCAAAAACAAAGAAAGAGGGGAAATGTATAGATGACCCAGGGACTTTGCGAATGCATACAGGAGCTCACCTACATGCTCTGGTGTGCCCTTTCCCACACCTGACACTCAGACACTTCCTGTGTAGAGCGATTCGCCTTTTCGCCTCCACTTTTATGTCAGATCATTTCTTTTTAACTTCAGCCACAGTCTGACCCTCTGAGGTAACCGTATTTACAGCATCAGCCACAGGCTTCACTCTGCTGCCTTTCTGGCATTAGTGATGCCCGAAATGTGCCCACCTATCAATATGTCGACCTCACATTGAGTCAAATTTCTTTTTTTCGCTTGTTTTCCCTCTCGGTCCATCCTGAAATTGGTATCATTGAATATTTATCGGTGGCGTTCACCTGACCTTTTACAGGCACCATGTGGGTGCATGTTGGTGAAGTGTTAATAAACAAAATTGATCAGATATTATAATACAAACTAGAGATATGATGTTTGTTGTCTCTTATTCTGTGTGTAATGGAGTGTCTCTCACTTTCTCTCGTCACTCCCGTGTTTATGCATTAACTGACGATAATCTCTATATATTAACCTCTGATTATGTTCTGGTCCGACATAAAGTCACTGAAAAATCTGGCCCGAGGCCAAACTTAATTGCCGAGCCCTTGGATAGAGGTTCATGTGTAAATGCTGTATGTGTGGTTTTATTTGGTTTGAAATCCTCTGAATTAACATTTTAACATGCCAGCATATCAGAGAGGATATCACAGTAAACTTGACTTACAGTTCCCGTTAGTTAATTTTATACACTGCTAACATGGATCAAAAACTGTTTTTGCAAATCAGCGCAGAAGTGCACTTTTACGCACGGGGTTATTAGGATGACTACACTACACACAGAGACAATCAGGGGCTTGTTAAAAAGATCTTAAGCTGTAGTTTAATCAGCAACAAACAGCAAGTCACTAACTTCAACCACTGATTATTAATGATGCTGTGAAGACGGGATAGAATTGGGGGCGCACATGCTCAGTGCGCATCACAGGGATTATTTTAAGACAATTACACAAATAAATCTACTGACCAAGAAGCCCCATCATGCACAGTGTCAGCTTGTAGTCTGTTCCCACTCACGCTGTTACTCAGAATGTATGAACCGTGTGTTGAACCAGGCCACCTCGCCACAATGTTGGTTAACTACGTTTGAGCATCACATATGATCTGTATATTGATCGAATGAAAATGTGTCTTGTTGACAAACACAAATTCATCATGTGATGCCGCTTTTTTAGCAATGTGTGTGCAGTCCATAGCTCTGATCACATTAGGAGAACTCTTGCTTCAAATTGTGCTTTAATGTTGAATGCCAGCCGCGGCTCTGCGCACAGTTTCAGGAGGATCACCCTCGGGAACCTAAAGCAGCTGATGATCCAGTCATCATAATGTGCCAGTAAATCTTTCTGTCTCTGAACACACGCTCTCTTCTTATTGCACCATTTAACATGTCTTCTCATACTGCTAAAGCAGCCATTGTGTTTAATGGTGTTTTTGCACCTCTTTGCGCGTGCTTTTATATACTTTCATGTAATTGCAGACACGTGGGTGTGTTCATTGTTCATCAGTGTTAACTGTTTTGTCTCTGATGTGCACATCGCTCAGTCTGAGGACTAATTGTTTTCACATTTGTTTATTATAACAGTTTCCCAGCATCACCTCTAAGTGTCACGAAGCTGTCACGAAGTTGTCACCGCACATTTCCACGGTCATTTCACTCCTGATACATCTGAACTTTGCCGTGAAAAAGAGCGTATGCCATGCTTTGGTGCACACGCACCCTTTGTACATGAGGCCCCTGGTGTTAGAGGGCTATGATATAATTAATATGTTTTTATTTCTTCTATAATCCCTGTAACAGCTGCAGAAAGAGTCCCTCCTGTTTCAGTGGGATCACTACATATATTTCATTTACTCATGTTCCCTGACCTTCGTTTGGTCCACCGGGTCATTACATAAACCTTCAACCCTTTTTAGACTAAAAGAGTTCATAAAGGTCAACACCGCTCATGACTTCACAGCTGTGGCATGTGAGGGTATAAAAGTTCAAGACTGACAGAGTGAAACATGATTTATACCACATTTGTCTCAAGGCTGAGTCAATAAAACACAAAGGAACATTTGGCTGGTGGCTGTGCTCCTTTTCCATGTTGGTCCGTCTCCCTGATTTCTTCAGTCTCGCTGACAGCCTTGTTCCAGAGCAGCTGAACACTTCATAAAGCCGTTTTCTCTCTAATAAGTTATTTCTTAATGTTCATGGACTAACCTGAGCTGGCTCCATGCCCCGAGCTGACCGGGTCCTCGCTGATGCTGTGAAGCTGACAGACTCCTGAATCTTCAGATGCCATGTGCATTGGTTTAGTGAGCAGGAACTTCCTGTTCAGCCACAAAAACAACAAAAGAAGATTTCTGAGGAGGAACAGATGAATTTGACCTGAGGGTATAGTTCACATATTTAAGGGTATAAGAGATAGGACAGTCCAGAAAGATTTCACTGTATTGACTTTTTCCTGGGCATGAAAAGGCAATAACTGTCCACCAGATGCTGCTCTTTTGTCCTTTATGGCTTATTTCTATCTTTTGTCTTTATCTTATATATTCATAGATCGTTTATATTGTAAAGTTTCACGTAAGACTTGTTTTTCAAAGTACCCAGAATGTTTCATAATGTTTAAGTTTATTAACTGCAGTGATTTAGATGATATAAAAATTTAAAGTAACCATGTTTATTAATCTTAATCATAATATCAATAAAAAACAACAATTTTAATTGTTGCTCTAATTGTTTAGCTCTTGTGCTATCATGTTTTCCTTATCAGAAAATGTGTGGTTGCACTCTAAACCAACCATTACAGTATTAACAAAATGCTATCATAGTCAAAACTACAAATGCATAATATTGGATTTTTGCAGATATCGGATATGTCAATATTATTATTGCCAATACTGATATTTGCATCGATATTTTGTGTCAAGAGCACAAAGTCTTTACTTAATGAAAATTGACTTGTTGCTTTCAATGTTAGAGGAACAAAAAAAACCAACACTTAACTCCTGAAAAAATGAAACTCTTGATTTTTTAATATCTGTTAGTGGTGATGAGGTGAAGCATCGTGGTAGATTTGTATTTTTTGCGAACATTACAGGTAATGTGTAGCGGATATTTCTGCTGTAAATATCGACCGATTCTGATATCTAACTTTTTTGGCTGATATTGTACCGATAATACCATGTGTCCCTATTCATAAAATCAAGAAAAATATGGATCATTTTATCTCAAATTCATAAGCAAAAAGGATCGCTGGATAACTTTGAGAAGACTGAGAGGCTGCCGTCCCTCTAAAGAAAGAAGCTTTACTGAAAACTTCACATTTCTTATTTTGCCCCCAACAGGCCTGTTTGTTCAGTATTTTTGATTTTTGGCTCTTAGAAATATCTCAAATCCATCTGCTTCTCACTTGTTGGTGTTGCTCTCCAGCAGCAGCCAACGATCCTCTGCCACCAGGAAAACAGACTTCAGGTTGATGGGGAGGGAGATGGAGTGAACCCGGCCCTCCAGGACATCCAGCACCTCCAGCTGGTTCCTGCACGAGGTGACAAGAACCATCAGATAACAGAGATTTTACTGTGGATGGCTCAGTTAGGAGAGGAAAAACGTACCCGTCCTCCTTGTAGAAGAGCAGCCAGTTTTTGTGGGCAAAGTCTCGGCACATTTTGTGAACTCCCTGTAAAAAACAGTCAGAACAAACATATTATTGTCAGTTTGGCTGCAGAGATCCAACAATGAGGAAGGTTAGGGTTTGTGCAACAGAAGTGGGATGGAGACGGTTCAAAGCAATTCATCTGTCACACAGCAGGGAGATCATGAAGCTCGGAGAGTTTGAAGTATACAGTAAAGGAGCAGGTAAGTCCAGTAAAGGCGGGTGGGAGAACAGGGAGGTAGAGCACAGCTCGATCCTGCAGGGGTGAATGCTTGTTGCTATCAGAGCACTTCATCCTGTGGTCTTTCAACGCTCTCCATCTTTAGCAGTTTCTTAATGTTAGCTGTGGATTATTCTTAGCATTAGGGCCCATGGGGAGCAGCTTTGTTGCTACCTGGAGCTTGGGTCTGTTGAAGCTGGAGATGCTGTTTGGGCTGTGGTGGCCATTTGGTGGGAGTGGTACAGATGTCCGTGCTGGTACAACGGGAGATGAGAATTAATATGAATGGAGATCTGCTCTATGGTACTAGAGCCCTCCCAAAGGTGCTGTTAGGGTTAGTAGGACAGGACCCCCCTGAAAGAAGGTCCCTCTTGACAATGACTGCAGTGACGGGCTGGGTCTTGCTGCCTGTTAGCCTACGTACATACGTTAGATTGGGAAGCCTTTGCGATGAAGTGCTGATTCTGATGATGCTGTTTGGGCTGCAGCAGCATGAGGGGTAATGGGAGCATAGTAGGGCTGAACGATTTCAGGAAAAGATCTAACTGTGTTTTTTCTGGCAGATATTGTGATTTCAATTCAATTCACGATTGTCTTCAAATCAGCTTCAGTGCAATATTCACTAGTTTTACAGAACAGACAACAGTAAGGAAATCAATGATAAAAAGCACATAACACATTATTCATCATCTAATATTGATGATAAATAATCTGATTTCATCATTTAGGGGATGCTCCAACTTCTACTCCTAAACAGAGGCTTTGTGTTGTTGACCTGCTTACCAGCACTTCTGTAAATGCAAATTTCCTGCAAATGTGTAAAATAGTTGACACAACAGATCCTGGGTCAGTCAGGAGCGCTGTAAAAAATTGCAGCTTTGGCGATCACATGATTGCGTTGTCTGAAATTGCAATTTCTACCCAAAAACGATAAATCTTTCAGCCCTACTGCAGAGAGTCATATGCAGGATAAGTCACTTCTTGACCACATAATTAACCCTTTATTAAGGCAAAAGTATTTCGTATTTAATAAGGCGATATCTGAGCACATGACCGTGATCCATTCAGCAGATATGACCCAGCCAGCTCAGGTGATGCCCATTATACGTCCCAGGCAGCACAGGTGGACCAAGTTTAGACTCTGCTCTTGGTGTGAGTTTGAGGGTCCAGGCTTCACTGTTACAGGCCACTGAGGTCAGCGGGATCTGGATCTGAAAATCAGCCTCTACTTTGGAAACTCTCCATCCAAACAAAGGTACAGGTGTGCTGAGCCTGTGTCATCAGTGAAATATAATGTAAACCCTGCTACACAGTGAGGATGATTCCTAAAAAGCCGGAGCTTCAGTGACTTTTGTCTCTGGAGGAAGATGAACCTCTGACCTGCTGTTCTTTGCTGCTCCACCAGTTGGCTCGGCTGAAGGGAGGCTCGCTCTCCGGGGACAGCATGAGCCTCCGCACGGCGCCCGTCTCCATGTCCAGATGGAGGACCGTGTTACTCTGAGGCAGAGATAAAAATAAAGAAAGATGCAAAAAAGAATGAGGATTGAAAAGTGAGACTGGATTCACAGAAAGGTTGATTTTCAATGATTTAAGTATGATGGCATCAAGAGTTGACTGGTGTGGTATCGTATCATTATGTTATTGAAAGCTAAGAGCAGCAATTATATTTATAATTATAATCATCAATAACTGAATGGGACATTTTTAAATTGGTCATGGATGTTTCCAGTTTTTTTAATTGCAAACATCCTGCAGAGATAATCACAGTAAATGCTTTAAAGGTGCATTTTAACATAATTAAAGTCAAACATCAGGATCTCCTCTGAGTTGATTTCTTAATGTTATCGAAATAAATCTGCCTGTACAGTTTCCCTTTTTGATTGAGACATTTTGTGCATCCTGAAAGTTTAAGCTCCACTTTCGACTTGCTTAGTCTCTTCTTTTGCATGAAACAACATCCATAAAGGTAAAGTGCAGTTTTAGGCTGTAGGCTGTAGTTCCTCTACAGCCTGCAGGGTGCGCTCTCCTCCAGGTGAAACAGCCAAACGTCTGCAGCTCTCCTCTCCTTTACATCGACCCTGTGGGTCATTTGTTTGGTTCAGTAAAGATAAATCAAACAGAAGTTTCAGTTTGTGAGCTTCTTATTTCCACGTCCAGTGAGCTGTGAGGTATCTCCTCTGTTTGTGTGTATTTACCTCTCTTCAGTGATTAATGGATTCACTTTGGAAAGACTTTTGGCCTCTTTTCTCTTCAGTGAAGTTTTGTGAGAAGGAGCTGTAGCCCTGAAACTCTGATGTTTCCTCATGACCTTTGGTGTTCAGCATGCAAACGAGCTGTGACGGGTTATTCAGAGAAGGTGACCCCCATTTCCTGTTTCTATTCATAAACGGTCTTTGGGGGAGTGTGAGCATGTGTGAGCACACGTGGAGGTCTGACATCTGACAGACGGAGTGTTTCTATCAGGGAACGACTGTGGAGGAATTTGTTTGTGATCACAACAGTGTTCATTTTGTCAGCTAATTATTTTCCTCTAGACTAAAGTGTTTGACAGAGACTAAATCCAATCAGACCTAATTTGGTCATGTAGAAAGTAGAGACAAGTTAGGAATATACCCAATCACAGCTACTTTGGTTGTGTGGAAAGGTTGGATGAGTTAAGAGGGACATCCAATCACAGCTGCCTTAGCTTCGTCATGGTGGGATCCAAGTGTGCCTTAAATGCCTTACCCTTAATACTTCTTATTTTAGTCGACTAAATTTACAGCAGATATTATCGACTAAAATGTTGTGAAATTTCATCGACTAAAACTAGACTAAAATTAAAACAGTTTAGATGACTAAATTATGACTCAAACTAAAAGATGTTTTAGCCAAAAGACTAAAACTAAAACTAAATGAAAACAGCGCTGTAAAAATTAACACTGGATCAGAACTTCATTTGATTTGTTTCTTCTTCTCACACTGCAGAAACTCAAATCAAGAGTTTATTCTTGAACCCAAACTGGCTAATTCAGTCATTATTAACAATCTTTTACCATAAAGGAACACATACACTCATTGATCACGTAATTAGGTACATCTCTCAACTGCTCAGTAAAGCAAATAGCTAATTAACCAATCACATAGCAGCAAGTCATTGCATTCAGGTATGTCTGCATGGTCAAGATGACCTGCTGAAGTTCAAATCGAGCATCACAATAGAGAAGAAAGGCGATTTAAGAGACTTTGATCGTGGCGTGCTTGTTGGTGCCAAACTGGCTGGTCCATCAGAAACTGCTGATCTACTGGGGCTGTAACTTTCAAATGAAAAATGTGTTTGTGAACCGTAGAGAGCCTTAAAACTGTAAAAATACAGCACAGGAGCACATCAGGGAGCCTAGAGCAGTGAACCATTTGATCCAACAGAGGGAGCCCTCAGCAAAACTTAACCATTGTTTCACTCGTGTTGCTGACCTCAGTGAACAAAGAGGGACGGCAATTTAGAGAAGATGGAGGACGAGCCGCAAAGTCTGTGTGGAAGTATTTTTGGTTCTTCACTGCTGATGGAAAAATTAAAAACAAAGTCCAGGATGTGTGCTGATACCGTGAAAAGCAGCTGGCTTACTCTTCAACCACAGCGGATCAGTGGGCTCTCCGGTTGGCTTTTCACCAAAGTGAGCCAGCGGAGGAGGTGGCGGTGCTTTGACAAGAGTTCAAGGATCAAGGCATCAACAAAGGCCTTCGCCAGCTGCCTCAGTGTGGAAATTTGATTTGAAAAGTCAGAACTTTAAGTTCAAAATTCAATTAAAGTTGATTATTGGGAAAGTGAAAGCCATATGATCTGCTGGGAATGTTTTTTCACAGCCATCTTCCATTGTGGACAGTCTGTGAAAATGTCCAATCATGCTAATGTAATGATGTTTGTGGAGGTTCTCAGTCATCCAGGTCATGGTTATATAACGCTGATCAAAGTGGAGGCTGGACTGGTTCAGACTCTTGAAGACGTTTCCCCTCCTCTCCAAAAGGCTTCTTCAGCTCTAAAAGTGACAACTTGTTTGGAGTGTCTGAAAAACTCGAGAGGGACTTTCACAAACACAACATTCCTCCTCCCAACACTCTGAGACAGAAGCTCGTTCATCCCAAGGACAGATTCCCCGAACACAACGTGGTTGCAATCAAGCAACAACCTCTACATAAACACATGAACCAGCACAGGAGAGCGCCCTCCTCTGGACACTACTCAACTGTTCATCTACATCTTAAAGACACAGAACATTCTGCTGACAATGTCTCCATCTTATCCAGAGAAGACAGTTGGTTTTAGGTAGGTGTCAAGGAAGCCAAACAACATGTGACCCAACCAACCAACCAGTGAAGCCACAGCTCCAGGGGGACTCTAATGGTGCGTTAAATTTACCTCAGACGAGGGACGTGGGAATTAAATCACAATCCAGTCAGACGTGTTCGGTTACAAGCTGGTTTAGTCAGAGTTCATGAAGGTCCTCTGGCTTCCAAGTAGGAAATTCCGACCAATGATGAACCTAATTTGCATCTCGTAGAATTTGAGTTTTGGGGTCAACTGGAATGCACCATTAGTAACCCAGATTATTCACATATTAATGGTCAACTTAGGCTTTGTATCTCAAGCTCTCCCCCGGTCGAACTGAAGAAGCCTTTTGGAGAAGAAGAAAAACATCTTCCATAATCTGAACCAGTCCAGTTGCTTCGTCTATCAGTGTTGGCTAATGTAATGATAGCCAACATGAAGCTAACATACTCAGGTGATGTCAGATGTTTCAATTAAATTCATGAGATGCTCCAAGTCATCATCACCTGATGTCAAGACCATTTTGACTTCTAAAGGGGACATGTTTTCATATTTGAACTTTAACTTGTTTAGTGGTTTCAAACACATTTTCTACCTAATTTGGCTAAATAAGATGCTAACCCAGTCTTTCTAAGGTGCCATGGCTTAAATGCGTGTTAAAACTGTGTTTTTGAAAAAACAGTCATAAACACTTGCTTAGATTTAAGTTTTTGCAGTGTGACCACTGTATTATTTTCCTGAAGTCTTGATGCTCCAAATGGGAACACAATGTCAGAAAAAGTCTCTGAAATAACCTCGACTTTGAGCTGTTTTTGCATCACTCTTGGTGTGCAAAGGCCATAATAAGCAGCACAGAAGATGAATGAGACACAGAAACAGAGTGGCAGCTCTGGCAACATCAATGATATAGATAAACATGACGTGGATGAGACATGTGCCGTTGAAGCTGAAGGAATGAGGGGCCTCTCTGTCTTTGAAAACTGTTGGACATAATTAAGGTAAAGTAGGCTCTCACTTAAATGATGTAAAAGCTGAACTTCCTCATTTTCTTTAGTAATGCTGAGATTTCAGTGATAAATTCTACGTACTGGACCTTTAAACCGTGTTATTTACTATCACACATCTTTCCTCTCTCGCTGACGGCCTGTCGTAAAGGACTCGTCTTCGCTTGTGTCCTTGTTTTTGGACTCGCACCGTGACTCTTACGTAACTCTGGTATTTCAACTTTCTTTCAGAGGACGACCACAGATTCCTCACAGATCGAAAATAGCTGCTCGCAGGACCGTTATAGTTTCCGTAAATGCTTGGCGGTCAGCGGTCGTTTGCTGCTGGACCTCGCTCACCCCGTAAGACCCTGATGTATGACGGCAGCCCGTCGGACGAGAACAATGAATGTTCGGCCGTACAGCTGGAGCAAATTAGGCAAGACGAGGACTTTCTAAAAATACCAGAGTGATGGATCATGTTTCGTCTGTCTAAAAATGAGGAGGTCCAGACTACACGGAGTTCGCCTGCAGGTCGATGGCCTTCAAGGAAAAGTCAGGGAAACCACAGAGAACAGAAACAAAGCAGCAGATTTACGCTTAAAGGCACGTTTAAATGGAATAATGGGGTTTTTAAAGACCATATGTTCATATCTAAGCAGGAATATTTGGTTAAGTTTAATTAGTTTAGTTATTCATACATATTTAAAGAAAAGTCAAAGAGGTAGAAACCCGATGTTACAAACCTCGCAGACATAAAGAAGAATTAACAGAAAAAATAAATAAATTCTGATAAAAAAGAAAGACAAAAAAAAAAAACAAAGAAAAAAAGACATTACACTGTTCAGTTGTTTAGTTTTGGTCAAAAATATATGAGCATGTGTTTTTTATTCCTTATTCAGCCAAGTAGTCTAAATAAAAGTCATATTTGAAGGTGTAAAAGCTAAAATCATGAAATGCAGTGACTGTATCTGTACAAAATCATCCAATGTGGCAAAAGGTTTGACTTGTTTAGCAGTTTCAAACAATTTTTTATCTAATTTGGCCAAATACGATGCTAATCCAGCCTTTCTTAGGTAAATGTGCCTTGATATATGTAAAAAAAAAAATGTATTTTTGAAAAGAAAACAGTCATAAACACTCGCCTAGATTGGAGTTTTTGCAGTGTGACCACTTTTTAATCCAACTTTTGCAACCCAATTTGGTAAAACCTTATGGATTCAACTTCTGTTCTTTTTCAACAGTGTTTAGTTAATTAAAAAGCTAAACTTTGACATAAATGCAGTCCAATTGCACCTAAAATATAAATCAAAGAAGCAGAAAATCAAGAAAAACAAAACAAACATTTCACATGAGATTTGTCAATATTTTACCCTTTAAATATTGTCATGATCAGACTGATTGATATCCAGGTAAAGGTGTGTTTGATGTGTTCACCTGCTCCTCGTGCAGCACCACCTGTCCGTCCAGAGGACTCCCGAGAGGAGCCACGGTGACAAACGGCTGCCAGACGCCGCTGATGGTTCGAGGGAAAACGTCGTAGAGCTCCATACACCGAATGGTGTCTCCTCGCTCCTTCATGGAGTACAGCGCCACAGGGTTACACGTGGCCACAAACAGGTCGTCTGTGGAAGAAAAATAATGAATCCAATCATTTCTGCTCATATACAGAGAGTGAAGATGTCTGTCTGAGCATTAATCTGATATCCGCGATGTCAGCCATAGGTAAGCTCTACTGGTACTCAGTTTCAGTTTGCATGTAGGCAAGTAGACTTTACTGGTGAAGCAGAAAGCGTCACTAGTAGACATGGTAGACTGTTTTATGTCTACTAGTACCACTAGTAGACTTACAGATGTTTTCTAGTACTACTAGTAAGCCTTATACACTAATAAGGGGGCAAGGAAAGGCAAAGTCAGGCTTCCTATTGGGTTTTGAAAATATTACAACCAATCAGGGTGCTGGATTTAGTTATAATCCCTCCTACTTCATTTGCATTAGATCTACTAGTGCTACAAGTGAATCTTGTGGTTTGTATTAGTGCTGCTAGTAGAATAAAAACAGTCTACTAGTACTACTAGTGAAATACTTGTTTTACTAATAAAGGTTTTTGTTTCATTAGTGTGCAAGTAGACCTTACTAGTAAAGCTAAATCAGTAATGTTTTTAAGTCTACTAGTAGTACTATCGACACTTTTTGATTCACTTTTTGACCAAAATTAAGCACATGTACTCCAAATTTGAGTACTAGCAGAGTTGAGCTACAGTTGGTATCACTGATATCAATTTTATGCCCATGGTTTTCCATACCTAGTGCCATCCAGACAGGTATGCTTTGGCTGATTTACCAGCTAGTTTGGAGAAATAGCGGGAAAATCAAGAATGCATACTGTAAAACCATATTTAAACATAAAGAGAAAGCCTTAAACAAGAGAATTCACAGTAATTGAAGAAGCTTTAAATCAAACATCACAGGAGGTGGATAAATGGAGACAGACAGAGATTTTGGCCCATCATGCTGTCCCACTGCATGGATCCTAACATCGTCCATCACATGACGACAGCACTGATGGTGTCTGTTGGTGTGTACCATCTTTTGTGGTGACGTCACAGATGATGTTGACCTCATTCATGGGAATCTGCCAGTGAGATTTCTCCTCGGTGAAGCTCAGAGCTCGACTCTCCTGTCTGTTACACGGGTAGCCTTGAACACGTAGAAACACGGGGCCCTGAGACACAAAATGTACCATAAGAGAGCGATAAAGAACAGAAAAGAGAGGACGTCACCGTCTGAATTTATATATATTTAGACACCACAGTCTAAATCTATATGCAAAAGCAGAAATTGGTGTTTGAAATGTGTGTGCATAAATATTCCATTAAAAACAAGATAACAGGTTCAAATATGTGCTGCATTAGAAACCATAAAACACAATTAAAACACAAAGAGACAAACAGTCACTGATCATGATTAAAAGTTGTTGGTGCTGTTTCACATAGGCTCATACTTTCATTACAAAGACATGTCCTGTAGATCTTCAGTACATTTTATCAAGCTTTTATTTGTCGGATCAAATACATATATGTATGTATATATTTTTCTCTTTTTGTTAAGAAAGCAGTAACTTTATACTCAGGTTTATATTTATGTATTTTCAGGTCACTCTGCCTTGTTAATACCAAGTGTTTTGTTTTGTTGCCTTATTTATTGTAGATAGGTTTGTTCTATTTGGTCAAGATCCTCAGTCTCCTTTTAGTGTGTATATGCTGTTTACCTCCTTTCCCTGAAATCTATCTATCTATCTATCTATCTACCTATCCATCCATCTAGCTATCTTTTATGTTTTTTTGTTATTAGACAGCTGAGAGGACAGTTGGTAGTTTAAGGTTTAATAAAGAGTGGGGGTACATATAAATAAAAGAGCCTGATCCTGGACTTGAACCCTCACCGAGCCCGAAGCACACATGGAGCAGACCAACTGCTCCGCCACCTGCACCCCATAATATACAGTTTTTAATGTACTTGGAAATATTAACGTGCCTCTTCAGGTATGTTTTCTGTGGGTTTACCTTGATGTCTATGGCGTGCGTCTCGGTGGGACAAAGCAGTTTCCGGCGAGCGTTGACGCCCTGGTTTATGGTCCAGTATCCCGTCATCTTTACCTCGGGAAGCGGCAACCTGAGGATGAAAACTCTCATTAGGACAGCTGCCTAAAATATGATCATGCTTATAAATATATAAACAACTAATGGCTTCAGCTTTAATAGTTTTAAAACAACAATCTTAAAAAGAAGTGCTGCTGCTTTTAAATAAGCTGTTTTATGAGTTCATGGATTTACTAAAAATGATTTCAGAAGAAGTTTAAATGTCAGATTTTATGACAGTAGAGTTTTTTTTTCCCCACAGTCTCTAGAGAATCCAGTTTATGTTGGAAATGTTTCCCTGACAGTCTGGGCTCGGCTTGTTGTGTCTGCCCAGATGTTTACTGCCCCTCAGGCTGAAGAATGGATGAGCGCTGGAGCTCAGCCACAGGATCATTGGCTGCAGGTGGGATGAAATATGCAGAACAACAAAATAAAGTGGCTGATAAGTGGAAAAGTGTTTTTGGACTGAGCTTGAACCATTAGGATATTTTAGATGGAGATTCTGAGTAATACATTGAAGGAGAGGTTTGATGCTTTCATGTCCAGAACTGTAACTACGGTCTGAATTTCTGTTGTTATGTGCAGATTTTAACACAAAGATGAACTTCAATGAGCAGAAACAAAGACCCCTGAGATGGTTAAGACCCTCACAGCTCTGAACCTTCACCACCTCCTGTATAACTGACCTTCTGTCTGCTCTCTGATTACAGGGAGAAAACACCCTCTCATAGTAATCACTCTAATCAGACAAACTTTCCCCAAGGTCAAGTCCTTTAGTGCACAGGGGTGAAACTGTGACCTTCATTTAGATCCCTCATGGTTCAAAGGTGTGTTCGGTGTCACATCTGCATCATGATCCAGGAGATTTTTATTCTGTTTCATGAACTGAAGGTGAATCATGGATGATATCACCTTTGGATCAACCAGTCAGTGATCATTAAGGAAACTTACATACGCTGCAGGGATGAAAACATTTTAATACTGATGATGTGTGAAGTTCTGTTATTGATCAGTAGCTGTAAAGTTGCTTAACAGAAAACTTACCAGCATTACATTACTACTAACACTAGTAACTAACTTTAATAATGCAGCAATTATGGTTTTAGTGCAACCATGATTTATAATTATTATTATTATTACTGCAACTTAACAACTTCTGAATGAGTTCCTTAAATAAAAGTTTGGATTAAATCAGTGTGTTCTCTCTCCCTCTCCTTTGTGGACATGAAAACCAAATCAGCCGATAACTCCCAATTATTAGTTTCCAACTTTCTAAAACATGATTTTTGAAGCTTAAATGTTTGTTGCTGGATTTAGAAAATTAACAAATTCATAAAAAAACATTCCTAAAAAATGTTGTAGATGAATAATTAAGAAGTAATTTGGCTGTTAGTCAATTTTTATTATGAGTTGGTAGGTACTTACAAACACATACAGACCGATAAGACACATAAGAGAGGATGTTTTAGGATATTTAATGAGCACAGAAGAGGGTAAGTGCCACTGAAAAAAACACTTTTAGAGGTAATTTTGTATTTTTACAGACTGTGAGAAGTGTCAGAATTCTGGTCCACTGTAAAAAAAGAAATAAGTTTTTAGGAGGTTGATTTTTTTTAACAGCTGTGAAAAAAGCCAGAGTTTGAACTTTAATCTCAGAGTTCTGAGTTTTTTCACAAACGTAAAAAATAATAATAAAAAAAATCTCCATTTTTTTTTTCAGTGACCCTAACCCTCTTCCATAAACATGGATATAAATATGGTTGCCTTGAGCTTTTGGCTTGATTTTAGACATGCCTTGAGCAAAAATAGTCTGAAAACCACAGATCCAGTGTGAAAACACTGAGAGGTTCTTTTGCAAAAATTCCCAATTCTTTGCTCGCAGTGCAAAAGTGTGCATTGTTCTTTATTTGTCTTTTCCCAACCCCCTGAGATGGCTGTGGGCTCAACCACTGGGATAGTATAATGTTGACAATGACTAGAGTTAGCGTCAACCTCTGGTGAACTCTAAGGTCTTAAAGGCAGATCAGATTGTCAAAAACATCTTAATGATCTCTTCATATAAAAACAAATACTGCTGATGTGAGCAGGAGGGTAATAACATGAGCTGACATCAGATCTGTGAAATCTGACAGGGTTATGAAGAATCAAATCAAAACAGTGTAAACACAGGTTAATTAAATCACTGAGACTTTAAATCAGTCTCAAACTTATGACTGAGACCAACAGGGATGTTAAAGGAAAATACTTGTTTCTGCTCTGATCTCAAAGTTACACTTGAGAGATTTACGAAATTCATTTTTATTAATATCAGAAGTTAAAATGAAACCACAGGAGACAGAGGAAACAAATATTTTCCTTTATTTAAAAGACAAATCTGTACATTCTGAGACATGATGTTGGATATTAGAGTTAAATATTTCATTAGCAGGTGGTGTGAGGTAATGAGAGTGATCTCTACAGTCCCTTAAATACTTCAGTGTAATGAGGAGACTTCATGGAAGCCTTAAACTCAGTCCAGGCTAAAAACACAGTCTGCTGTTTCAAGCTTTTCAGGAGGTCACTTCTAAAAGTTATCAACAGTTATAAAAGAGAAAATAATCTCCATTTTTATTCCTCACATTAACGTGAGAGCTCCACCTCAAACCACAGACTGAGATCATCGTCTGTTTGAAATCTTTATGTATTCATCGGATTCTTTGCAAAGATTTTGTTTGGTCTTATTCCCTAAACACTGATCAGAATTTCTGTAGTAAAGATCTTTTATTCCTGAAACAAAACATAATAAAAGTGAACGTCTACTTTTCATATTAAATGCATTAATTACCAAATTACCCATCATTCTCTCATCTGTTTAAAGGATTTCTCAAATCTCAAGTAGCAAAACTTTAGTATTATTATTCACTCACAGCCACTTCATAAGGTACACCTGTTCAGCCAATCAACAGCACAAACTGCTAACCTGCCAATAAAATGGCAGCAACTCAGTGCATTCAGGCTTTCAGACATGGTCAAGACGACCTGCCGAAGTCCAAACTGAGCATCAGAATGAAGAAAAAAGGTGATTTAAGAGACTTTGAAATGATTGTTGGTCTGTCAGAAACTGCTGATCTACTGGGATTTTCACACACAACCATCCCTGGGGTTTCCAGAAAATGGTCTGAAGAAGAGAAAATTTCAAGTGAGTTGGGCCAGAATGCCTTGTTGATGCCATAAATCAAAGGAGAATGATCAACAGTATGAAGAAGACTATTTCTGAATCCACAACACATCCAATCTTGAAGCAAATGGATCACAGCAGGTACCACTCCTGTCAGCTAAGAACAGAAACTGAGGGTCTGACTCTCCAAAACTGGACCACAGAAGACTGTAAAAGTGTCTCCTGGTCTGATGAGTCTGGATCTCTGCTCCACATTCAGATGTAGGCTCAGAGTTTGGTGTGAACATCATAAAGCATGGATCCATCCTGCCTTGGATCAGCAGTTCAGGCTACACTTTGGGCCCCTTAGTCCCACCTGAGCATGGTTCAAACCCCACAGCCTACCTGAGGATTGTTGCTGACCATGTCCATCCCTTTATGACCACAGTGGACCATCCTCTGATGGAGACTTCAGCAGCTCCATGTCTCAGAGCTCAGATCATCTCACACTGGTTTCTTCAACAAGACACAGTCACCAGATCTCAATCCAATGGAGATTCTCATCATGAATGTTCAGCCGACAAATCTGCAGCAGCTGTGTGACGCTGTCATGGAGACATGGACCATCTCTGAACATCTCTGAGGGACGTTCCAGCAGCTTAAAGAATTAAGGAGGTCCAACCTGGGAGTAGCAATGTGTACCTAATAAAGTGGCCAGTGAGTGTAATTATCTAATAGATGCTATCTGTAAATTATCATGATTTAAGGATTAATATTTTAACTGAACTATCACGAACATTCGTAGTTTGTAAGGATGTGATGTAGTGAGTGCTGCCCCCTCTGGCTGGTCTCTGTAACTGCATGTGCCCTCAGTGTGCATGGTCTAAGCGCCTGCTCCTCCAGGGTTCTTACTCCTTAGCCAGGTTGACAGAGGTGGGCTTGGCTCCGATGGGGATCCCGTGTTTGTGCAGCGCCTCGATCAGAACCTCCCGCATGTCTTTGTTGTAGGAGTCAAAGTCGAAGACGTTTCGCACCACGTTGGCAAGACCCTCGTCTGGGAATTTCTGTGAAGACGGGAGGGAAGAGAGAGAGAGAGAGAAGGTTGGAGGAAAAATGTGGAAAAGCAGAGAATAAAGTTGATATGATTTAAGATCGCAGACAGACGGACAGTCTGTAATTAAGACAATGTCTCATCTTGGAAACAAGAGTTTGAAGGAAACTCTTTTTCTCCCGTCTTATCTTCAGATACCACTAAAGAGATAAAGATTATATATAGCTTCAATGAATTGTCTATATTGTGCAGTAACCATGGTTATATGTTTGTGAATGGACAGTAAAGGAAGAGAAACAGTGACAGAGTCAGCTGGAGCAGACACAGGCATCATAAAAATGAAATATAATCCACGAGGCTGCAGTTCAGTCTCTTTGGCAGTACGGAGGCTGTTACATCACATTTATAAGAGTAACAAATAAAGCAATTACTTTAACTATTAGCCAAGTAAACGTCCTATTGTGCAAAAGTGATGATGTAAATTAGGGCTGGAAAATATTGGAAGAAAATGATACTGCCATATTTTTCCTAATGTGATATGTTTTTAAGGAAGCATCCTTTCTAAATGCTACGTCTTGATTATGCAACGATTTCAAGAGGATCAGTAACTCAGTT
This sequence comes from Cetoscarus ocellatus, assembly GCA_037902135.1. Taxonomy (NCBI): domain Eukaryota; kingdom Metazoa; phylum Chordata; class Actinopteri; order Labriformes; family Labridae; genus Cetoscarus; species Cetoscarus ocellatus. The sequence goes on from JBAMNC010001299.1 coordinate 127,228, forward strand.
TTCTATAAACTCAACAGATCATTTACTGAATATCACAGCCTCCTGCTGCAGCTGCACACACTCACATGCACACGAGGACAGAGACTGTACGGACACTTTACTCTACAAACAAACTCTTGGCTCACAATTGCATTCCCAGAAGCCCTTAGTTATTCATAACTTTACATTATTTTCAAAGTGAATTTTCCAGCAGGGCGTAGAGTAATCACCCTGGGTAATCACCAAATGGGTGTTGTGGCTCATAAAGCTACCGTGCTATCTGGTGACTTTCAGAGTCTGAGGGCAAAACTTCAGTTTCATAAATTGATAGTTTTTTTTCTCTTAAAAAACACATTTTTTATCCCTTTTTTCAAGTTTAATCTGCTCTCTTGTGTGCTTTACATGTCCCTGCATGATAGAGGACTTCTAAGCACAAGACAAGAAGTCAGACACATCAGGACTTGGCAGGCCTGGAGCAGAAAATGAATGCAAAGTTGTTGACAACATGGTGCCAAGCAACCCTGAACCAATTACAATAGAGCAGACCAGCTGACCAGTTTGAGTGGACTGGGCCCATCATATAAATAATTGGACATCAGATTTATTCTAACTGATCGGACTCACTCCAGCTCTTCACAAACAAACATTAAAGCATCTGCCGTCCACATGTGTTATAATCCTCTGAATGTATGTTGTAATTAAATATTTATTCACATTTTTAAAGAAACATTGACCATAATGAAAGTCTGAGTTTTATGGGACCACAACTGTACTATGAAGACCTCCATTTTAGGTCTGTAAATATTCTTCAACATCAATACAAATCTCTTTTCAACAGGTTACAGTTAAAATAAAGCCCTGATCTGGTTTTCAGGGACCACAAACGTGAAGCCTTAATCAAGCTCAGCAGTGGTTTAACAGAAGCAGCCTACACTTTGATTAAAAGGTCCAGTACCTGTCCCACATCAACACTCGTCAATAACAGAAGTGATTGATGGTAGAGGAAGACGGCCTGCAGGGAAATCAGACAGAAGAGCTCATCCACACCGAGGTATTGATCTGCAGGAGGACGAGCTGGAATCTTTAACTCTCTGCTCCTCGATGCTCTCTTAGCACGATCTCTCACTCTCACTACACGCAACTCAGGCTTTATTTCTCTGTTAAATATCCCGATGTGAGACTTTTACTTGGAGCTGCTCTCTGAATTCACTTTAAATCAGTGGATTTTGACATTTTTTGACCATAAACTGGATGAACTGCCCTGCTTAGACTTAAAGCTTTGGCAGCACTAGTGCATGTCTCCCAACAACAGCTGCAGATTAACTCTTTATATTCTTGTGTTACTGTGAATATTCAGTGTGTGTTTGCCCTCGTCAGTCCAGACAGAGTACAGTAACATGCTCCTCCTGTCACAGCTGTGCTTGTGCATTATCTAAGGATCCAGCAGAGCAGGATTAAGGCCACATAATCTGTGAATTATTAACACAACAAAGACCAACAGCACATGTGAGTGAACTGTTAAAGAATAAGAATCATCTCTTATGTTCATTACATCGTCTCACCTGCAGGTGTTTGACGATGTTGACCACCTCTCGGGTGGAGTAGGGGTACGTGATGGTGCCCTGGTCTGCCATCGATCTCAGCTCTCCAAAAGCAGCCACCAGCTTCTGCAGCGTGGCGTCAGGGACGTTAGGGCCGTACTGCTTCAGCATCGCCAACTCCGCCTGAGGCTTTGGATTGTCCACGGCGTGGCAGCTGAAAATGTCTCCTGCACAGAGGACAAAAAGATGTGAAGCTTAACTGCAGAAATGTTGTTTTCTGTGGCTCAGAAATCTCTGAGGAAAAAGTTCAGGGTGAGCTGAAGGTACTCGTGGTGTTTGTGACATCCACATGGAGCTTCTGTGTTACGAAAGAGCGGGTTTTGTTCATTCATTTCTTTTGTTTTTGTTTTTGTAATCAACTCATTTACTAAAAACTTAGGGAGTACATTTCTGACCTTGATGGCTGCATAACTGAGTGAATGGATTCAAGATTCAAGATGTTTATTGTCATATACACACTAAAACACAGCGGTCATTAATGGGCAATGAAACTCTTATTTTGTAACTTCCCACCAACACATAACCCAAATATATAAAATCCTAAAACATAAAAAAGAATATAAAAACCTGATGTATAAAATATAAAATATGAAATATGAAGTGCACACATACAATAAAAATAGGACAGTACAAATGTACAAATTAGGGATGCACGATATAATCTGTTTGATATCGGTATCAGCTGATATCAGCCTAAAAAGTTAAGTATCAGCAGATACTGAAATTTTTGCAGATATTTACAACTGATATATCAGCCCCACATATCGGCCATATATTGGCTGGAATATCGTCAAATTTACAATACTAATGCACCCTCCCATCACTGCATGGGTACATTTAAAAATCAAGGGTTTCATTTTTCAAGAGTTAAATGCTGTTTTTCTTGTTCTACATCTGTTCCTCGCAAAAATATACTGTAACACTGAAAGAAACAAGTCCATTTTTGTTAAGTACAGAGCTTGTGCTCTTGACCAGAAATATCGGTATCGGTAACGGCGATAATGAAATAAAAAATATCGGCATATCGGATATCAGCGAAAATCCAATATCGTGCATCCCTAGTTCAAATGCCAGCAATCGGGCAAAAATTGTAACTATGGAGGAAGATGAGTTCGGTGATTTTCCAGGAGTTTAGTTGAAGTCCTTGAATTAAACCCTGTCTGTGTTAGTTGCTGTATTGATCTCTCCCTGTCTCTATTATTTGCGTGTAAACTTCAATAAAAATGTTCATAACACAAAAAATAAATAAAGAGTGGGTTGAACTGTTTGCACAGCAGGGAACATTCAGGAAAATCCACTGCGAGCAAAGGGAAGAGGCTGGTGACGTTTATTATTCTGGCAGATCCGTGAATCCTTGAGGAATACTTCCCCCTTCGTTTTTGGATGTATTGACTCTTATTTAAGAAGAAATCCTCCTAATAAAGCCCTCTCCCTCTGCTGCATGTTCAGGTTGTATTTGTGCATATTTGTTTACCCAGAGCTCCAAAAAAGTCATTTCCCAGGAATGGAAAACCAGGTCTGTTTGCTAGGACCAGCATCCTGAAGTCTGGGTGCATGACGATGGTGTTCGGTCTCCCTTTGGCTTCACGAGGATCTTTGGAGAGATAATTACAGTTAGAACAGGACATGATAGAGGACAAACACATCTGATTCTACCTTTACATAACTTTAGACTGTTAATATGTCGATGAGATGTGCTTGAGCGTCTCTCTTCATCTCAGATTTGTGTTTATGAAGCCTCAGAGTCGTGTTTACATTCCTGAAGGACTGAGAGCCTCGCAGAAATGGAGAATCTGTCAGCAGCTGTAGTGATTACTTGGAAAAATCTGCAGGTTTACAGTCCGACGTGATCCAAAATCTACTGGTGTGTGTCCAGAAAGGCTTTTATCCTAATCCCTCTTTAGTGGCCTGCATCTCCTGTGTTTGTATTCTGGGACATCGATCCTTCATCTTCTATATTTAAACGTCCTGCTCTCTTTATCTGGGGCATGTCTGCTGCTGTCGAGGTGTAAAACCATAAATGTGTGTGTGTGTGTGTGTGTGTGTGTGTGAGTGTACCTGAAATGATTCTGCGCCCATCAGCCAGGATCATCTCCCCGCTCTCCACCAGGGTTTTCAGGATGCAGGTGACATTTGTTGGAGCTTTGTCGGCTTCGTCGATCACCAAAATGTGGCCCATCTTCACTGCCTTCACCTGCTCGTACACACAGGCAGAAAATGATCATCAGTGTCCAACAGCTGCCAAAACAGTGTTACAAAGGCTAGCGATGCAAGTGACAACCCCAGTTTGGATTAATCTTATGTTTGATGCTCAACAGTATACAAATGGTCTGTGGATGATGTAAAATTGGTTCAATAATTCAATGAAATAGTTTCTCTGTGCAATAATTCAATGCAACAATCCAGTTGGATTCTTATTCTTATTCTAAGCACTCCATCACTTTTCTCTGGTTTCTCAGTTTACTGTTTAGTTTATACTTCAATAACTTAAATATTTTTCTGTTTACTGTGTGTTTTTATACCTTCTGTTTATACTTTTTATAACTTCTGGTTAAACACTTATTTAATTTTAAGAACTTGTGCCTCAAACATTGCTATCTAAAGCATTTGCAACAAAATTTTGTTCACTTGTGCACCTGTCGTGTATATATTGATTGACAATAAAGAATCTATCTATCTATCTATCTATCTATCTATCTATCTATCTATCTATCTATAATCTCTTCAGGAAGCAAAGGAGCTGAACTGGCTGTCCCCTCTTCATCTGGAGCATCAGGGTCCAGAAGTTCACCACAACCAAAAAATTAAAGTCGGCTTCCTGAAGCCATGTTTTCACCCTATGCTGGAGCCACTTCTGCATCACATATGAAATCGAGCTTCTTTGTTTATTACACTCATCAGCTCCATTATACCGTGACACTGACAAACACGATTTAACTTACTTTATAACATTAGTTAACCTCTGTTTAGTAACTTAGACTTGTCAGAAATTGTCCACTTCCGTGGCAGTTCATGCCACTTATTACCTACTTTCATGATGCATGAGTCACTAAATGAAATGTCATTTCCTAAGGCTACAGGTAACTATTAATGACCTGTTTCTCAGGGCTGATACCATCAGTAAAAACAAAATTTACTTTATAAAAGGATGTTCATGACCTCTTGTTTATGTTGTTGCACTCATGAGAAGAAGAGATAAGGGAGGCTCTAAGGTCTGTAGCTCTGGTAACTTGCAGATTTAATATTTTTGGAAAAAAATACAAAGTTTTTCAGGATTACTGACAAGCTGATATAATCATCATAATTATACAATCAGTACTGTAAACCTAACCTGACACACCAGTTGGACCATTCATTGTATTTAACTCATCCATTCAGGCATCAGTCCATAGAAAGTGTTTGAGGAGGAAGAAGTCTTCAGAAGAATATCTGACAGGTGATTGGATGACTGATCTGTCAATCACAATCACTTTGGGCCAATCAGATAATACAGTAAGTGTGTGCGACTTCTGTGGTGTAAAGTGCAAAATGTAAGACATTACGTAGAAGAAACTCTCTTCAAAACATTTCAGAATTGGAGCAAAAAGATCTTTTCTGTGGAGAAATGCTGTCAGTGTGCTTCAGGACGAGCACAGTCGTTGTAGATTGGAGCTTAGCAAGATGGATCCGTCCGATGACTGACATCGAACGCACCTTGATATCTGAATTAGGATTATCTTAACTTAAATATAGCATATATTAAGGCTGTGTGTTTCTGCATGCATGTGTCGAACACTGACCAGAGGTGAGTCTTCATACATGATGATACCGTCTCTGACTGACGGCTGCAGAGTCAGAGTCTGAACAGTTGTATCTCTGTTGGAGAGAACGAAGGGTTATACACAATCGTGCACAGAAGAGCTCTTTATTCAATTTAAGAAGGGTCAAAAAAATCAAGACTTGATTAATTGCCTCTAAAATAATTTATCTGTGTCACTGGAATCATTACAAATAAGATACATGTCAATTTAGGGGTTCAAATTGGTTTTATTTTTGCTGTTTTTTTCTGGGGGTTTTTTCCTGTTTTTTTCCCTTTATCGTTCTATTATTATCTTTCTTACATTGATTTACACAACGCAGGCTTTTGCATAGGTTCTGCAAAACTCACAACACTTCTAAAAAATCAAATTCAGTAAAATACTAATTATAAATCAGTCCTCGGTGTAAATTTGCAATGTTAAATGCAGCAAAGTGTTAAGGCTAACTTGCAAAGCCAGGTGGTGCCTCTTGGGCAGGTTTCTCTCTTCTGTTTTTTTATTTTTGGCTTCAGTTAAATGAACAAAAAGTGGAAATACAACCATGTTTTTGTTTAATATGTGCATCTCTCCATTAAAATGATGAAATTAAAAAATGCAGCAAAGCTTTGAGGATCTGAAAATATGAAAACTTTGACATTTCTTCTCATTAAAACTAAATTTGATATCTGATCCTTTCTCAGCTACAAATAACCACATATAACAAAAAGTCTTCTCCTTGTAAAAACAGAAATCACAGTCAAATATGGAGAGGGAAATAAGGTCTGTGCTCTAACTGCTGCATTGGTCTTTGGTTTCTTTGCACATTTCTTGTCTCTTTGCCTTCCTATTTGGATGCAGGACAACATAAACAACACAAACATGATGTTGAAGGATCCCTTCTGATATCTTTCACCCTCATCTGTATCCAAAATTAACCCTGTCTTTCTTTTTCGAGCGTCTCTCTCCTCGATGTCTCATTCTGACCCAGGATCTGCCCCACTTCCTCTCCTCCCTCCTCGTCCGGCTGCGTCTCTCTCTCTTTTCTGAGCCACTTCTCTGTAGGTTTTCAGTCACCGAGCTCCCCAAAGCCTCATGAACACAGATCTTCTAATATTAGCTGCTGCTACGACGGCTAACCAGGACACACGCACGCCTCGCTCCACTTTGACTTTCATTGGACTTTGAAAAACTGCACGAGAACGAGCTTAGGAGTAAAAAAAGAGCTGTTTTAAGAGGTGATTGTTCCACTGGTGTTTGACCAATCAGAGCCTTGAATCAATCCCTAACGCTGACTACTGCTCCTGAAGGTAATGTCACGTACTGGGCTCGGTCGCTGACACGTGACCCCTGCCGTCTTATTAGCTCCAGGATCAATACGAGGCCCATCTCTACCTCTGACTGATCGGAGCTCCAAACACTTTGATTTATAGGTGAGCCGCTCTAGCTGATTTTTCCTGAGGGGTAATCGAGTTAGTATTTATAGATGTGGAGCTAACAAGGACTTCTTCACAAGGTTCCTCTTTAAAACCTGAACGTGAAGTCCTTGTTCCTGTAGGGTGGCCTGGTTTACTCAAATAGTCTCTGACACTCATAAATAGGGAGAGTGAGGCTGCCAGGGTGGTGAGAGAGGACTTTAACATAGATGCTTGATTATTTGTCCTGAAAAGCAGACTGACGGATATTTCGACCTAAACAGGAGAAAGGGGGGCAGCTTTAGAAAGTCATATTTAGGTTTTAACATGACTCAGTTTGTTTTTCCTGTTGATCAGACACACTTCATCAATTCATTTTGAAAGTTTTAGATATTATTCAAAGATTGTTTTTCAAACTGGAAGACAAAGTTGAATCTCAATGCGGCCGAGCCTTCTCTGAGTGTAATTTCATCATCTGAGTGCAGCCAACCTCCGTGTGATTGGACAGCCTGACCAGAATGATTTTATTGATCATAATGATGTTTACCAGCTCAGGAGAGCGCCAGGTAAATGCACATTAAACAACACCACACGCAAACCATTCAGCAGTTCAGCAACAGTTAAAGTGGCAAGAAAAAGCCTCCTGAGCAGAACCAGACTCACGCTGGACCATGAGGCCGTGCTGGGGGGGTGACTGGGGGGAGGGCGGGAGGTGGACAGAGACAAAGGGGCTAAAATAAGATTCATGACAGCCACAAAGTCATGCATGAATCTGTCCTCATCTTATCTGTCTCTGCTGAAAATACGTTTATTAGAGTTTATCCCCTTATCTCCCCTCTGTACGGCTGTAAAAGCAGTTATAGTGGTGGTACTTCTAGTTTTATTGTACATAATTAAGGACAGGCAGCACGGTGGTGCAGCAGGTAGTGCACATGCCTCACACCAAGATGGTTGCTGGTTCGATCCCTGTGTGTCTGTGTGGAGTTTGCATGCTATATCCAGGCACGCCAGCTTCCTCCCACAGACCAAAAACATGCTCATTAGGTTGACTGGTGACTCTAAATTGCCCTTAGGTATGAGTTTAAGAGTGAGTGGATTTCTGTCTCTCTATGTGGCCCTGTGATTGGCTGGAGACCGGCTCAGAGTGTACCCATATATATGTATATATATAAATATATTTTGCTGACTGCTAGACCACTTATGTTCAAAAAGACCTGCTAGTTTAAACACTAAGTACCCAGATGTAGTTAAAATCTTGCACTGAAGAGGCCTTTTCACCAAGAACTTAAGTCTGTTTATGATCTTTTAACCTTTCTTTCCTCCTTCCTTCCCCATTCCAGGCCTTGACCCAGTGCAGCCAAGCCTTAACATTTCTTTTAATATTTTCTAAAATGATCGCACCTGACAGAAATGTGTGGAGGGCATTTTTGGCCTGGACACCCCTGCAATAAAAAGTCTACTTTACAACATTCAGGTTGAAGGGTTTTATTTCATATGCTTATGTTGGTGGAGTCTTTTTAACATCTCACACTGCAGCGACCATCTTTACAAAAAAATAAAAGGACAAAATGGATCATTAAAACCATAAATGTGAGAGATTTCGGGTTCTTTACTGCCTCGTCTTTAAGTTGGAAAATGGAGAGGTTTACACTTTGAGTGATACAAGTGTAAATATTCATGATTACAGAATTAAACCTCTTTTTTTCCCCTCACCTGTGCAGCTGCAGGTATTCTCTCGGTCTGTTCAGGAGGTGCAGGAATCGGTCCACGATTTTGTTCTTACCAACGCCCTACAGAGAGACACAGGAACATTCAGCTTTTAGCAAGGGTTTATGATTATGACAAACCTAAAAAGAGCTTTTCCTGCTCTTTCCTACTTTCAAACCTGGACAAAAATATGTTAAAACCTACTTAAGGTTTGCAACAAGATTTTAAAGAGTCACGACAATCAATAAATTAAAATGTGGGTGCCTGATGTTTACATCTGTGAGCCTCACGTACTGATGCTCTCGCCTCCTGCTGAGACTAATTACCCATGTGCCTTCTCTCTCCTGCTCCAGCTACTTCCTCCCTGCACTATCAGTAAAGACAAAACCCTGAAAAACAGAATTAAGGGCGCACACGTAGCTGAACAGTTACCCCAGCTTAGGCTCTTCTCTCTCACCCCCTTTCCAACACTATTCACTGTCCTCTCATCTATATAATAATGGCAAAATGAAGGCAAAATCACCCGTAAATAAATCATAAATAAAAAGAAGTTTGAGCAGAAAAAATGTTTTTGTTCTCAAGAATGATCTCTTATTTCAGTCCTGATTTAGTCAGAAGCATCTTATCACATTTATCTGAAGACGATGACGGTAAACTTCATATTTGATGACGTAAAACACAAACATAAGGCTGAAAACATGAATCATTTCACAGTGGGATGAGCAAGTTTGAGCTTAATGTCTCAAAATTTGATGCACTGTTTAAATTAGGGAGTACAGGTTTTGTCTGGACTCTGTTAAGGTGCATCACCTCTGGACCTCCGTGGTTTCAGACTCCATTGATTTATAGCACTCACCTGGTTGCCCACTAAGAGGAGATGCTCTCCTAACAGGAAGTCCTTCAGCATGTCCTCCATCACCATCATGTGCTGCAGAGACATTGAAGCACAAACACTGAATGGACGATAACTTCAGATGCTATAATTAGATTTAAGGACCTACACGAGTGAGTCACGGACATTAACATGAGCTACATGATCATGTGATGGAGTAAAGGGCTGTGACCCTGCCTGAGGGTGCAGATCATGGTCCATGCACAGAGAACGAGAGCTTCGGTTTCTTCTTCCTGCTCTCGGTGATTTTACAACAGAAAACAGGTCATTCTTAAAGTAGGACATCTTCTTCTCTCTCGTCCCATCTCACCCTCTTCCTCTTTCGTTCCAGTCTGAACGAGGACGGACGGAGATAAGGAAGAGCGAGGGAGAGGAAGAGAGAAATCTGGGTCACGTGTCGTCATCACACGGCCTGAGGACATCAGAGTGTCATTTTCCTCTGCTGATTCCTCCATGAAGATCTTTGGTCACAGTTTGTTTACGTCACCAAGAACAAGGAAGAGGAATGTTAGCGTCAGCCCAGCAGAATCTGAAATAAACAGCCACTTTATTAGGTACAAAGGTGCTCCATTGGATTGAGATCTGGTGACTGTGGAGGCCACTGGAGTACAGTGCAGAAACCAGACTGAGATCTGCCCTCACTGGATATTTCTCTTTTTCAGACCATACTCTGTAAACCCTAGAGATGGTTTAGTGTGAAACTCCCAGTCAGTCAGCACATTTGAAGCACCACCAACCACGCCATGTTCAAAGTCTCTTAAATCACCTTCCCTCTCCATTCTGGTGTTTGATTAGAGATTCAGCAGGTCACACTGAGCACTGAGTTGCTGCCTGATGATTGGCTGATTAGATATAAGAGTAAGCAAACAGTCCAGGGTGTAACTTAGTGTCCAGTGAGTGTAGGCTGTGCTGTTGGGGCCATTTTGTGTAAACTGGAGCCATTAATCACCGAATCTATTCAGAGGTTTGAAGTGCTGATATAACCTTTCTCCTCTGTTTCAATGTCAGCATATTCCTGTATGTGTATTATTTACTTTAATGTTATGATCGTTGGTATTATTATTATTGTATTTCTTATATCTAAATAATTTATTTTATTTTTTATGTGTTTATTCATATATTCTTTCATCTTTATTATATTAATGGTTATGTTTATGTATGTATATATTTATGTGTATGTTTATGCACTAATCAATATAAAATATACTATAATAATAATAATAATAATTATTATTATTATTATTATTATTATTGTCATTATTATTATTATTATCATTTTTTTTTAAATTATTATTATCATCATTATGTAATTATTTTCTCAAGTGTTTGAGTGCATTTATGGATGAATACATAAATACATTTGGGTAAGTATCCAGATATATGTTTATGTTGATGTGTAGGTATGTGTTGTATTGTATCTTTTTTTATTATTATTATTATGTTTGCATTTTATTATTATTATTGTTTTATTTATTTTTAAAACAATAATTATTGTCATTATTATTATTATTATTATTAATTTTAGTAATCTACTTCCCATGATGCCTGGCGGGGCTTAACTAAGGCTTATGACCACAGTTGGTTATGTGTGTGGTGGGGACCAGGGGTGGTTCAGGGTGGAGAACCTGAATTGTAGTTTATGATTGATGATTGAAAATGATTGAAGTTTCAACCTGACCCCCATAATTCAATAAATCCCAGAGTGGATGTTTTCAGGCTGATGATACTTTGATTTTTCATTCAATTAAATCCCTTAAAACACAGATCACTTTACAGGGTAGAAGAAGAATGTTTTGTTTTGAGTTTCCATCTTTATTGGTTCAGTGACTGTGCATGTCCGAGTAGGAAAACTGGAAAAGCCCTTTAATACCAGAACTAAAGGAAAAACTCTGAGATAAAATCATATCACACACTGCAGGAGGGGAAGGGTATTTTTCTGGCCTTGTTTGGAGTAACGATGCACCAAATACAGTTTGAAGAATCCACTCAGTGTGTGATTTCAAAACTAAAAGAACAGAAATAAAAACACTGGATTATTCTTCACTGTTCTTAATCCGGATTTGTGTCCTTGTGTTCAAATCTGGGTCACGCCTTTTTTTGCCTCTTTTACGATCACATAAGGATTTACTGAACACGCTAAGAGACACTCACAGCTGTGGTTTGAGCCAACACGTGTCTCTTAGCGTGTTCAGCTGCAGGCGGGGGGTTATTACCTGAGGGTTATCGTAGAAGAGGACGTCCGGGACCTTCATTTTCTGGCTGGGGTTGTAGACGGGAGCAGAGACCTTACCGATGGTCAACACAGCGCCCTTCACTGAACCTGGAGACAAGCGCAGGAGGAGGTCACTGATGATCAGTGGACAAACACACATCCCGACACACTCTGGTGACCTTAGTTTGACCTTCCTAACATCATGACTCCTCCCATCCACCCATCATCTACCACTTTATCTCGTTTGGTCTCTCAGAGGCTTGAGGGGGTCACCCTGGACTGGAAGCATTTCCAAACAACAAGAATGAATTAACTCTTAAATAACATGTGACTTAAACTGTTAAAATCGTCATTATTTTGATCATATCATTAGGTCATAAGGCGCAAAAATATGATGATATTCAGTCAGATTTTCCTCCAAACGACAGAGAGAATGGTCTAAAATGCATAAATATGTCGGCAAAATGTGGAAAATAAGATGAAACTGTCTGTTGCCAATACACCTGCACAATTAGACAGTAGCAGGAGTTTGCCTGCAATTGTTCTTAATTTAAAATAATAAACTACAATTTTGGGTGTATAAAACTTCTTATTTTGTAGCTGTGGTATCTCTAAAGGTATAGATGTTGCGTACTGATTTCACTTTTACCATGTCAAGGTTTTAGTTTTGATAGAATGCTAACAATAATTCAATTTTGAAGTAAAATATCTGTTTAAGCTGTAACTGCTGCTCATTGTTGAATTTTTAAAAAATTATACTTTGAAGTGCATCATTCCTGATCTTTTGCTTAACTAATGGTTTGTTAACAGTGCACGTTTATAGCTCATAAAATTCAACAGTTAATTCAGTCTAACATGGCATATCCTGTTTGCTGATTGACTTTTTTTTAAGTAATCAGATTTTATTTTATTTTCTGAATTGACATATCAACAATGCATGTAAGCCTATATCATTAAGTAATGGTCTAAGCTAGGGGAGAAATGAATAAGCAAAATTCAAATAAAGTTGAAAATGAAAGGACAGAATAAAAGAAGATAAAAAAATAAAAAGAAAGAAAGAAAGAAAGAAATGAAATAAAAAAGGGGAGGAACACCAACCTATGAACAAATCAAATCAATCAAACCAAACAAATCAAGAAATATGTGTAATTGTACCTGTTAAGAACTATTTCTTAATACTGGTTGCTGATTGACTTTAAAAACATACCACATTAAAATCATAATCAATGCATTCATACCTGTTCTTAATCTTTACATATATAACTGGACATCATTTAATACAGGGGTCATATTGATGCTCTGGCTCTGATCTAATTATGTGTCTGGATTAAAGCTGTCCCATCTCTTAAAGCCTTTAAAACAGCGAGCAGCTGAGGACATCATCACATACGGTCTGTACTCACAGCTGAAGTCACGGCTGTGTTCGTTGGGGTCTGGCGTGTCCTGGATGGAGCAGTTGGCGAGGCTTTTTTCAAGAGAGGCCCGGGCCAGGCTGGGCAAGAACCTGAGAGCACACGCAGATTACCATGCAAATTAAAATATATGAACAAAGGTTATGATAGCAAAGACGAACAAAGAAACACAGACACGGCCTTTTTGTCTTATTTCTTATGAGCAGAGAAAATGAAAAAGGTCCACACGCCGTTCAGCTCACAGTTAATAATCTATTTTAAGAGAGGCAGAGTTTCCATCTGCAAGACCTTCCTGCAGATGACAAAGAAATATTCATGCTATTCATGCTATATTAGGAGTTAATCACAGGATGGATTAAGATGGAGGGATGGATCAATAGACAGACAGACAGACAGACAGACAGACAGACAGACAGACAGACAGACAGACTGATAGATAGATAGATAGATAGATAGATAGATAGATAGATAGACAGACAGATAGACAGACAGACAGACAGACAGACAGACAGACAGACAGACAGACAGACAGACAGACAGACAGACAGACAGACAGACAGACAGACAGACAGATAGACAGACAGACAGACAGACAGATAGATAGATAGATAGATAGATAGATAGATAGATAGATAGATAGATAGATACTTCATTCATCTCCTTGGGAAAAATTCCCATTATATAACTATAAGGATGGTTATGTCATGATAAAGTGTGATTCAATATAATTTCATACAATATGGTATGATACAGGGCAGCACGGTGGCACTGCGGTTACTGGAAACTGGGTTTCCATGTTCTCCCCGTGCCTGTGTGGGTTTTCTCTGGGCACTCTGGCTTCTTCCCACAGACCAAAAACATACTCATTAGGTCAATTAGTGGCTCTAATTAGGTGTGAGTGTGAATGGTTGTCTGTCTCTCCATGTGGCCCTGTGATCAGCTGGCGACCAGCTCGGGGTGTGCCCCGCCTCTCGCCCAGTGTGTAGAGAGTGGATGGATGGTGATGTGATGCCGTAACATACCATGTGACAGGATATGCAACTCAATACTATGCATTATGATAATGCCTTGTAAAAAAATAAAAATAACAATAATATTAATAATAATACTACTAATAGTAATAACTTAAAAATAAAATAAAATAAATAAAAAAAATTAGTAAAGTTCAACAATAATAATGATAATAATAACACTATATTAGTAATAATACAACACAATACATACCTAAACATCAGCATCAACAAGCATCTGGATAAGTACCCAGATATATTCTTACACATCCATAAATGTACCCAAACACTTGAGAAAAATAATTAAATTATCTATTTATTTATTTATTCATACATATATTATCCATTCTAAGAAAGAATAAAGGTGCTTATATACCTGGAGAGACAGGCCTTATTGACCGCATGAGCGATGCTCTCCTCGGGGTACTGAGAGAGACGACGGCAGATCCTCAGGAGCTGTCGGGTGGAGAGGGACGAGGCCAGAGACTGGGCCTGGACGGACACAAAAACACAAGAATTCAGTTTAACATGTATTAAACATGAAAAACAGCTCATACGTGTACATGCATGTACTTACAGTGGGGTCATTTGTGTTACGCAGGCTGTGTGTGAGGTGTAAAAGCTGCTCTGCTGCTTCTGTGGGAACATTTAGGGTCTAAAAGTGGGACAAAGAGAGAAAGACACATCATAAAATGTAGAGTTTAGAAAAACGGAAAAGTGCATTTGAGCAAGGACTCTGTTCCCTATCACATGGTCAGTGGATAAGGGAGGTTATGTGTCTTGTTCACTTAGAAAAAATAAGATATAGAATCAGAATGTGTACCAGAATATTTCAAACCACTGGGCAACCTTTTATAACATTTGTCAGAAATATGTCACCTGGCAATCCAAACATGTAATGCACCTGAGGGCCCCAAAGTCTGCAGATGCTTTAAAAGATATTGTAAAACCTATCTTTTTTTAAAAAAAAAAGCATTTTGCTGAACTTCTTTTAAAGGTTTTCCTTTCTTTAAGAATCTATTTACCTTTTTTAAAAAAAAATTTAATTGCATTAATCCAAATTGTTTTTATCTTACCCTGCAGCACTTTGAGATTTTTGTGTCTGAGAATGTATTTTTATGTTAGTATTTCTTATCATTATTATTTTCATACTCATATTTCCTTCCCTTTTCTCATTATTTATCTTGTTTTTTAAAATTATTATTACAATTTATTACTTTACCTGATTTATTTATTTATTTATTATTTTAATTGTTTTTATTCATTTATTTATTTATTTATTTTTTACACAATTCATTTTCATACTTGTAACATTGTCAGGCTGTTTATTTAGAGTTGGGGAGTTATTGTTATTGCAACTGTTTTTGTTATGTGCATTTGAAAATAAAAATACCTTATTCAAAACAAAGAAGTGCATTTGAGCACGAAAAATCTGCATTTACAGTGAATCCATCTCATGAATACGAAGGGTTTTTCAAACTTTTTGATCAAATGTTGAAAATATAATAAAACAGAGGGGGCTGATATTCATGAGGGCTGTTTTCTTGGACCTTTCTGTTTCATACACACAGTACGCTCCAACACAGCAAAGCTTAGAGGCACCAGAAAACATCAAATAATGGTTAAATCAGTGATTTATTGCCATGTCTCTAAGAGATCAAGAAGCTGGATGGGGGAAAGTTTGTCAGACTTTTAAACTTCAAAATGACAAGTTTAACTGTGATTAACCGTAACAGTAAAGTGTCGATAAATGCAAAAAGCTGTGTTTAGAGTCTTTACCAGCCCCTGAATGAGGCCCATCTCCTCGGCTTTGGCGAGCGGGGTGACGTTGTGGTACAGGAACATGGTGAGCAGCTCAGGACCCAACCACTGCTGATTCTTACTGCTGCTGCCGCTCCCGCTGGCGCCCACGACGGGCGGCTCAGCGAGGGCGAGCACCCTGAAGGACGGGTGGATGGGGAAGATCGACCTGAGAACACAAACAAACCATCAGTGCTGTCCTGATGGAGCAGCTGCAGCGTCCAGGTGCACGTGAGCCTACATAACATGTGAGTCTATACGTGAGAGCCCGTCTGGCTTCATCCACGTCTGCTGCAGCAGCACGAGGCCTGACGGGCAGCTGTGTGATCGTCTGATTGAAGACGACAGTTCATCTGAAGACTCCTCCATGAACTCACTCTAATGTGGGCTGAAGCAGACGCTAACCATCATTACATCACGGCGCAAGAGTGGGAAGACGTTTCATTTGGGCTGACGACGATGAATTTTCACCCAGAGAACTGACGCTCACTGGGTACTTTCTCTTTTTGAGGCCATTCTCTCTGAGCCCTTGAGATGGTTGTATATTAAAATCCCAGTTCCACATTCAAAATCTCTGAAATCACCTTCTTCTTTCTGATGCTCAGTTCGAACTTCAGCTGGTCCTCTTGACCATGTCTTCAGGCCTAAACGCACTGAGTTGATGCCAGGTGGTTGGCTGATTTGCATTATGTATGTTTTACTTGTAGAAGAGACAAATATCTGGAGATAACTTGAAGCCTCGTGATATGCTTTTCTGGTTTATTCTTCC
The DNA here is from genome assembly GCA_037902135.1 of Cetoscarus ocellatus. Taxonomy (NCBI): domain Eukaryota; kingdom Metazoa; phylum Chordata; class Actinopteri; order Labriformes; family Labridae; genus Cetoscarus; species Cetoscarus ocellatus. The sequence goes on from JBAMNC010001299.1 coordinate 143,798, forward strand.
CTTGTTTTCTATATCATTGATATGAAAAAATAAATACATAATTTCTTGATTATAACACGCACTCCATTTTTTCATCCTTTTTTTCCAGGAAAAACGCTGCATTCAAATATAACACGCACCCACATTTTGCCCAAACTTTACTCTCCCAAACAACTCAAAAATTACCTCAATTCAAAGTTTTAATCAGTGAAATTTCAGTATTTTCACAACAAATACCGTACAGAGTTTTCTCTCTCAGACAGATGCGGAAACACCTTTTTGCTTCATGCATGTGCAGTTACTTGATTTCTGCACAAGCATGCGCAGTCGTAGTGTACCGACCAATCAGAGAGCAGCTATCGACATGCCGATGTTTTCGACCAATCACAGCGCAGCTATTTCTGTCCCCTTGCTCACAAGGTGGCAGCACCCTGTGTTTACATATGAGTGGTACCGTAACACTTAAGAATTACAGGATCATTACACAAAGGTAAACTAATTAAGACCCAAAGTATTGGATTAGAACAGTTTAACAGTCAGTTTAATAAGAAGTACGCAAGTTTGGCAGTAATGTTTCACAGAGGAAGAGAATATTTCGGCTTTTTGTAACAGATGTGTTGTAATCGGGATGTTGGGAGGTGAAATATTTTACATATTTTGCTTGTGTTTGTGTATAATACGCACTCGAAAATTAGACCTTAATTAAGAGAAAAAAAATGCGTGTTCTAAACCAGAAATTACAGTACACTCCTCAAATAAACTTTGAAAATGTTATTTTGGTTGTTTATTTCTCCCCTTTAATAACACTAATTGGTTTTGTATTTTATATCAATTCAACCAATCACAGGGCTGATATATAGTCAGTTAAGGACGAATTACCAGGCACGCTCACACTAATAAATAAGGACTATTTAAATCATCAGTTAGCCAAAGGCAAATCATGGAAACAGTAATTCAGTTGATTGTTTCTTGCCTTTGATAACACCAACTGGTACTGTGTTATATATCATTGGAAAGCCAAATCAGTCACCTTTATAACAAAGATCAGCATTTAAGGATTGTTTATTTGTTGAATGAGCAGCACGGCTAAACATGTGGTGACAAAATCCCTCTTCCCTTAAAGAAAGCCTCCGTTCCTCAGTGCAGCAAGAGTGAGGAACCAGTCTTCTTAGGGTGTTGTCTTCCTGGGACGCCCACTTCATGGTCTGTCTATGACTTCATCAGTCTCACAGGGCTTGGTCGTAAGTTTGGAGATAGCACCAGGGCTGACACCAAATAATCCTGACACTCTGCAGACCAGAACACCAGCTTCCAGCTGCAGGGGATTTTGACGCTTTGAGTTTGTGGGTGCTACTCACACGTTCATTCCACGAATGCACCATCCTTGCAGGCTGCACCTTCTTGTAAAGGTGACTCATCAGGCTTTCCAACGATATAAATGTTGTTATTAAAGGGGAAATTATGTCATTACTGTGCCTGGAGTATGTGTCTCCACGGGTGTTCAGGTCTCCCTCACATCGTAATGTTTTGGTGCTCTTCTTTTTTCTTTCTCTGTTTTGTCAGTTTAAGGTAAAGCGATGCCTCTTTGTGCTTCAGCGTTGGTGTGAATCTTTCTTCTGGGTCAGTATTTATAACATCCCACTGATTCTGAGCCTGCTGTCAGAGCGAGAGCCTAACCAGGTGTTAGACTAAAAATAAGCCAAAGTTTAAAGAATGCAGAGGGAGGAGCTGAAGTGTTCTCAGAGGTCAGCCTGACTTTAAAAAGATGTTTTCTTTCACATTGTTTTTATGCTTTAATATAGTTAGAGTGGAGGGCTGACCTCAGCTGCTCCCTGTTTGACTCATGACTGTTGTTCATGTGTGTGCCCGAGTCTTAAAACCCACCTAAGCAGGCAGGAAGGATGTTTGTGGTGGGGCGTCTGGGCTGAAGTAAACCCACTTCCTCTTCCTCCCCTCCTGCGGCTCAGACAAGATGTGTGTTGTTGTGTTTGTGTGTGTTTGTGCGTGTGTTTGTGTGCAGGTTGTGGGTGTGTTTAATGTGTCCAGCAGGATTTGATTTGTACATTACGGGAACGTTGCTGTTTCTCTTCAGGCTGCATAAACATTTAAGATTCCTGCAGGTGAGAGGAGGGTGAGGACTGAAGGGTGGGTTGCTAGGTAACAAAAATCTTCATACATGTAGAGAACATGTGAATAAGCGTGTTCATCCACATGCTGCCTCCTCTATCAGACTGTTTGTATCTCATTCACAGAGCCATATAAACCCCCTGTGATGCTTCACCTCCTCTGTGATCGACACCAAGGAGGAGTAAAGGGGTAAAGAGTTGATCCCCCCTCTGCTCTGTCCCCAGAGGTCAGAGGTCAAATCAGAGGTCATATCAGAGGTCATATCAGAGGTGTAACAGCAGTGTGAGGGGAGAGAGCACACCTGAGAGAGGGGACTCTGGTGCTCCTGCAAATTGTCTTGCTTTGACTCGGCATACAATGAAGTGTTCTGGTGGATGGGATGCACTGTTTTTAAGATACGATCTGTAGAATTCTTACAAAATGGAAAATAATAAATTAAAATATTGATAAATCCTAAGATTATTTAAGCCCACCGGCTCATGGTTGGCTGTTTATGTTACATTTATGTTTTATACTGTTTTTATCTTTACTAATCTGCTTTTTTATAAATGTATTTAGTTGATTAACTGTTTAACTAACCTAAATTGTATTTTGCTGTTTTTAATTATTTATTTTTTGTCACCATTGTTTTGAGTTTTTCTATTTTATTCCTTAACTTGCATTATTTTATCTGCTCTTTTTATGGCTAAGTGTGCATCAGTTACCAAGTACATTTTTCCTTCCTTTCCTGTTTGATTTTTGTTCACTAACAAGGTAGAAGGAAGGTAAATAATTTTCAAAGATTCAAGCTTTTCCAGGACATTTTACTTTTTTCCTCATTTTCCATATGTTTTCCATGACTGGGAAATTGGTCAATCATTTCCAGGTTTTCCAGGATGCATGAAAACTATGATGATCTCTCAAGAGTTTTGAGAAAACATTTGGTCAATGCCATACTCTCCCGTTTATTTTCATTTTGTTTTTCTTATTTACTTCAAAGAGAGGTGTAGAAAGATAGAGAGGTAGGCAGAAACAAAGGGGACTGAAATAAGAATTCATGATAGTTATAATTTTATGGAAGCCCAGATCATAAATTTGTCCTAATCATATGTCTAAAGTGCACAAAACATGGGATAATCATATACAAATATACCAGAAAACTTTAATTTTACTTAAAATAAAAAAATACTGATTAAGTGACGCACCAGAGCAACAAAAACAGAATATCTTGACACATCCTATGTGGTAATTTCTTGTTTTTAATTGTTAAATCTGCAGACAGACTCTGATACTCTATCTAAAGTGCACAAAACACTGGCTAATCATATTTCCATCTTGAATAGAAGTTTTTTATACGATGGCCACTTGAGATAAGGCAAGCTGCTTTGTGTAGTGCATAAACAAAGCAGAATAAGTCGATGCAAATAATCCAAATAGAGCGTGCCATCACCCTGCGCTGGTTTTACCGGAGGTTATATTTTTGTTGACATACGTTTGTTTGTTTGTTTGTTTGTTAGCAAGATTACACAAAAACTACTGGGCAGACTTTGCTGCAATTTTCAGGAGATGTTGGGAATGGCCCAACTTATACATGATTAGATTTTGGTGGTGATCCAGATAACCTCCATTAGTGAGCGATGGTTTTTGCTCAATAACTGTCTAACTAATAATGATATCAACATGATTCTGAGTGCTAGGTGTGGGTTTTCAGGGCCATGAATCACGGTATGATGGTAACTTTATCATGGAAGTATTGCTTTTGGATGGGACAGACATATGTGAGCTACCTTGGTGGAGGTTTGTGCTCTCCAAGTGCTTTCTAGTTGTGGATTGTTTTCACTCAAAATTCTTAAAATTCTGCAGGATCGGTGGCACCATCTGCAGCAATTTACAGCCCTTGCTCCTGTGCCTAAAACTACAGTACAGACAGAGAGCTGATGTCTGTCAGTGTGGCTGATGTTCAGGGTATTGCAGCTCACACAACCACACTTCAAAAATCCTGAACTGCTCCTTTCAGATGGTTTATTAAGTATAAAAAGCTGCTCAGTGCAGTGAAAAATCCAACCCGTCAAAGTGGCTGATGGGAGTCTTCGTGGCACAGACCACCTCTGAAATTGATCTGCATCTGACAGGTTGGTCGGCCTTAATGTCAAGGCCTGAATCCACGTGTTGAGTTGTCGTTTCCGTCCTTTTTTTAAAACTTTTATTTATGTGTAATTTTGACCTCAGAAGTAGATTCACTTTGATAATGGGGCCATTAGGGTGCAGGAAGTGGGGCTTATGATTTGATGCTCTCAGAGCTGTTTGGGCCGTCGTGGTCTAGGGAAGAGCAGCTTAGATGACGGCGAGTGTACCTCTCTTTAAGCTGCTCATCACTGAGCTGCAGTTCTTCCTTCAGATTCTTGTATCGGTCCCAGCGCAGCAGCCTGGTCCCATCATACAGATCCAGCTCCCTGTCATGAAGAAGTCTGGGACACAAAACACACGAATGAGCCAAACAAGAGCGTGTTTGTTCTCGACATCATCAACAGTACACTGCAAAAACTCAGATCTAAGTGAGAGTATTTGTTCAATTACAAGACAAAAAAATCTCACTGGACTTATTCTAATCCACAATTTCCTGACATGTCTGGATTAAGATCTTATTTGAAGATATAAAAACTAAAAATACGGCCTGAGTTGCTTGTAATAATTAGTAAAATAATCTGTCAATAAGACAAGACAATTTTAACTTGAGCAGATATTAAACCTTCATTTAAGACCCTCACTGAGTCAAACTTTCCTTGTTTCATTGGCAGATATTTTCTCTTCATTACCAGCAATTCAAAGCTTTAGTTTTGACTTTCAATCACTAAAGTAAGATATTTATCTGGACTGGTTCAGTGAATGTGGATTAGAATAAGTGTTTTGGATATTTTTGACTTGAAAATAGACAAACACACTTGCCTTGATCTGAGTTTTGCAGTGTATTCTTCTTCTATAAAGGGAAAGTGGTGCTAAATCATCGCAGCGGTACCTGGACAGCACAGCCAGAGTGCCCAGATTAACCCTGTGGATGCCGTCGAGCAGCAGCAGCTTCCCTTCGATGGCGGCGGTGACGAGCGGAGACGGCCTCCACGCCGTGTCTCCATTGGGAAGTGTGTATCTCTGCTGCAGGAGGTCCCTGGCTGTCATGTCCTGAGAGGGGAAGCAGATATATAATGACAAAGTTAGGGCATGGATTTGCTGAATGAGGATAGCTGTGGCTTCAAGGTCGTACATTTTTTGACATTTAGCCAACTTCATGTGAAACTCGAGATATTAAAGCAAGATCAACGCTTTTCCTGCCTCTGATGGGATCTTTTTAAAGTGATCCCCCAAGCTGGCAGGTCTTGGACTGGAGCGAGGTTTGATGATGAAGGATCGTAAAAAGTCCTGACTGCAGTTTGACCAGCAGAGTCCCATCTGTCTTAAATTAGCCTGACCTGACACCACCGGTCAGTCCACAATCCGACCCTGTCTCTCAGAGCCGGGAGTGATAAATGTACCCATGAATGCTCCTCTTTGTGAATCCTTTACTTTTGTGTGTGGGATTTTGAGGAATGACGTCTTTTGGGTGATGATGGTGCAGGAAACGGGCGTTTTAATGCCTTGCGCTGCTGTTATTTTTAGCCGTTGGGGTCCGGGGGTGACTTGTGCTGCGGGAATTATGGAATCTTCTGCCAGACAATTCATCTCGTCGGCTCTGGAAATCCCATTTTTGGGAAACAGAGTGACATGTAAGGCTAGATTGGGACATAAATAAATGATCTGATGGTTTGTGTCTTTGAGGGGAAAATGGGACAGCAAAACACTTGACCTCTTCTGAAAGAAAAAAAAAACGATCTTAAATCGGGAATTTATATTAGAGAAGGACGTGAATCTTGCTAATAAAACACCTGAAGGCTTACAGGGGAGAAATAATTTAATATTCATTAATGTTAAGCATGTATATAGGTATAGATATTTATATTTAAGAAGCTGACATGTAGACCAAACTGATGAAACGCTGCATCACAGTGAAAGAAGTCAGTTTATGGAACAACCTCAACAGAGAAACCAAAGAGTCTATGTCAAACTTTATGTTTAAAATTAGAATAAAAACATCATTTTGAGGAGATATGATGAGATCTGAAAGCAAAGTTTTGTTATGTCTGTGTTGTATTATACAGTTCTTTATGTATTGGCCTTCTTTTTCTTAAAAACGTAAACTGAATCCATGCATCTCATAGAGGGAAGTGAGGGTTTCTTTAGTGTGCAGCTGTTTGATGTAAAGTTTAGTGTTTTAATATGTTAATTGTTAATTAGTGTCTTGCAAAAAGGGGGTTGTTCATATAAGATTATTCTTTTTCTGCTCCTTTTTATTATGATTTTTGCATTTTTTGTTTTGAGCTGCTTTCTTTTATTATTTTTTAAGAAAATACTGTTTATTTATGTCTTTCTCATCAGTAAATATGGTTCTTAAGATATATTATGCAATAAATTACAAAAAATACTGATAATGTGATGCACCATAGCAACAAATACAGAAGCTCTTGACACATCCTCTTTGGTAATTTCTTGTTTTTAATTGTTAAATCTGCAGACAGACTCTGAAACTCTATCTAAAGTGCACATTGGCAATGCTGTTCCCATGGCAACATGGATAAAAAATGTAGTTCAATATATTTACATGTATTAATATGAGTGTGTAATTGTGGACTCTGGACTTCTTCTGTTTCCAGGGGACCATCATCAGCAGAAAACCACTTCACCAGGCTAAAAGCACTTGAGCAGTTTCTTCCCTTCATATGTGCAGCTCGCTCACTGCATCTTCTGTATAGTATATTGTTCTTTTTTGGTTCTTTTTTGTACCTTTTGTATTTTCTACCTAATTTTATTTGCACCATATTCTGCCTATTTTTATACTTGATTTCATTCATGACTCTTTATTCTTATTCTAACTGTATGTTTATTGCTTTTGCACCAATTTACCAAGTCAGATCCCTTGTATGTGGAGCTACTTAAACATATAAGGCCACAGAAATCCGCTCTGTCTGTTTGCGTGTAAGGATGAAAACATGCCTAACATGTTTGTTTCATTAAGACAGAATGAAGGTTTGTTTGCCATGTTTGATGGATTTACTAACTTCCTCAACGTGTCTGCTTAAACATGTTTCTTTTAAGCTTCAGAACTTTTCCTGTCTATCAATCCAGAAACATCAGAGATTGTATGGTGTAAAAACTGCTGTAAAGGAGTGCTTCAGTGAATACTAATACCATACCTGGTAGAGCATGATGGGCTCAGTGCTGTATCCGAGCATCTCAGCAAACTCCTTTGCGATCACAGACTTCCCACAGCCCTGAAATATTAATAACATGCTGTAAACTCCACGTTCACACTGACTGTGTGTACTTGTTATGTTTTTATCCTCAGGCAGTTACCTTGGCTCCGATCAGACAAATGTCCTTGGCCATGTGAGACTGCATCATCTCCGACAGCAGCTGGGCGTGGCTGGGCGTGCTGATGAAGGTGGGGCTGCTGTTGGGCGGCCGTGGCTCCTTGGTGCCTGCCGGGACCTGGGATAGTAACAAGAGCTTCATCACTGTTAAAGATGTGGGTAACACTCCTTAAACCATGACTCAAAAGTCTCTGAGAACAACAGAGTCCTCCAGGCAGCCAGCGCTGGATACGAGAGGCCAAGAGAAACACTTTCACTCGTAAAGAAACAAACTTCAGAGGAGTTCATGAGGGTGACGTCGTCTGGTTGGCCAGAAGATTATCTGAAGTATTTTTAGAGGATCGCTCGCTCTGTTCTCCAAACCCCACAGCGTGACTCATTCACAAACACTGAGAACTAAAACACCATAGAGCTGCGTCCTTAAAGGGATAGTTCAGGGTTTTTTAAGGCGGAGTTGCTCAACTAGTAAATATGAGTGCCAATAAAGCAACAGTCCAGCTCTGCCCCTGAGGGGACATAGACCGGTATGGAAGCTAGGCTATAGATAACAGTATATGGTGCAACAGAAAGCCTCATAGTTTTAGTTAAAAAAACTCTTTACCGTATCTGAAGTGGCCTGATTTCAGCAAAACAAAAACCTAAGCTAAAGTGAGGGGCTGCTACCTGGAGATCTGATTGATATGGCAGCTCCATGTAGTGAATCAAACATCCACGGACTTGTTTATTTACAACTGGCTGTGAACCAATACAGCCTTTACGATCTACACACACTTTCACCAAAACAAACCAAGAGGCTAAAAGTTTAGCTACTAAACGGCGGTTGAAAAACTGCGCTTCGCCCAGTAAGCAGCACACCTGCAGAGTGATTACCTCTCCCCCTGTTTATGCATTTCCATATCAGGGTTCCCACTCTTTTCTAGAAATCATTTTCCAGGGCTTTTTAAGGACTTTTCCAGGATCCCCCCCAACACACACACACAAACACACACACACTCTGCAGTGTCCTTTTCTACAGTTGTGCCTTACATTTTTTACATTTACCCAGATTGCTGTTAGAAAGAAATACTACACATTCTCTTACATTCTTAGAAAAAAGGACAAGTTTATCATAGAATAGCACAGTAACACCCACAGATTCCAGCGTCACATAACCAACTGAAGTTACAATATCAGTGTGGGCAATTCTCAGGTTAGTCTAACCTTCTAAAAACAAGATTGAAGCTTGATGGCCAATATCTCTAGCTAACTCCACCGTATCATATTGAACTTAACATGTATTTATTTCTAACTCTCAGGCATGAACATTGTCTGCTAGCAATCTTTTTAGTCTGGCTTTTATGTAGTGTCTTACTATTATAAATTTATGGTTTATACTTATTGTTTTTTATCTTTACTTCTCTACTTTTTAATAAATATACTTTGTTGATTTACTATTTAAGTAGCCTAAATTTTATTTTGCCATTTTTTATTATTTCTTTTTGTCACCATTGTTTTAAGTTTTTATAATTGATTCCTTAACTTGCATTATTTTATCTGCTCACATTTTAAGTGTGCACAAGTTACCAAGTCCATTTTAACTTCATTTCCTATGTTTAATGTTTGTTCACCAACAAAGTAGATGGAAGACAAATAATTTTCCAGGACAATTCAAGCTTTTCCAGGACATTTTACTGTTGCCTCATTTTCCATATGGTTTCCATGACTGGAAAATTGGTCAATCATTTTCCAGGTGTTCCAGGTTTTCCAGGACGTGTGGGAACCCTGCATATGCTGTTGTCCAATACGCCACCTGCTGCAACAACCAGGAAGTGACTTTGACATAAACATAGATACAAATGGCTCTAACAGTATCTTTTCTCATTTATTTTGGCATGTGGAGTATCTACCCGCCCGAAACATGCTGAATAAGTCAACCCAGCCCTGACACGCCTGTGACAAGCTTGTATTCAGGATGCACTGCGCGTGGACCCTAGCTGAGTATTTTATGAATTAGTTTAACTTTGCAGCATTTTACCTGGAAGGTGACATCTTTGTCCGCAACACGTAGCGTCACGTCTGCATGACCTTCAAGATCTGCCGTCTTGGACACGCTCAGTATGGCACTGGGTGGCGGCTGACGACGGCTGTCCAAGAGCTCAAATCTCTGAAAAAAAGAGGCACTGAATGACTTAAGCTGGAATAAATCGTCGGTATCACCTGATTTTCTGACTATAACAAGCATGCACGTTAGGAAACACTCCAAGCTGGTTTTTGACTTACGGTGAGAACTCCCTCCACAGCAGTGCGGCCCTCTTTTCCCAGGATGCTGCTGTACGGGTAAAGTCTGTGGACGAGCTGCTGGGACGACAGCATGGGGAAAGAGTTCTGCAACAGCACAGAGAAAGCAGATATTTAGATCTAAAAGCCAAGGACTGTAACACTTCCCTTCACTTAGCCAGGGCCTTCACACATCCTCACCAGCACGTGGAGGGCAGGGATCAGGTTGTCCACGGGGAAGTCTGGCAGACCGAGGCTGGAGGATTCCTGGGAGCACAGCGTGGTGGCGAATGAGAGTAGCTGGGACACCCTAAAACAGCAAATAAATCCAAATATCACTTTACTGAGACTGCAGCACCACAAAACAATAATTACAAGTCGAGAAGTCATTTCAAAAAGACCTTATTTACCTCTCTGCAGCGATGTTTGGTCCAACTGTGTACAACAGCTCCAGCTGGTCCTGGAGAGAGAACAAGAGCGTGATCAGAGGAGCCACATGGCTCTGCGTGTAGGTCTTTTCTGCTTCTCATCTTCAGAAATTAAAGGCTGGGTGTCATCTGGGCTGGGGGTCAGGACATGCCCCACAAGTGGAAGATATTGACTCCCCCTCAGGCAACACAAGCCCATGTCCAGACCTTTCCTTCCCGTCATTTTATGTCTCCATATTCTCTATCTGAAGGTATGGAGAGGACCATAAAGAGGCTATAAAGAGGCTCAGAAGGCTCTGTGGTTTGGTTTGTCCTGTTAACAGAGGCTGTGGCCCAATGAGCAGACTACTAAGATCTCAGTTTTTTGTACCAACATCATTGACAAAGACTTACTTGTACGTGCGAATGTACTTGGCAGCGAATCTGGTTTTGATGACCCTGTAATGTCTACATTTCTAATAACCCTACTAAAAATGAAACATCAGTATGAGCAGGGTACTCTTCTATTTTCACTTTCTTCTTTTTTCGCTTCCTGAGTTTTTGACAGAAACTGGTTACAACCAAGTTACTGTTTCATATCAATCTTTCAATGTTATATGAATAAGGTCACTCTGAAAAGCTGGTAAATCCGCAGTTAGTCCTTTGTGTTAATTGAATCAATACTTCGACCTCTTCAGAGAAACACGTTGTACATGTTAGATGACCCAGTTCTCCCTGGACTGACCTTGAATGGCAGGTAGTAGATGTCTCTGGCCTGGAAGCGAGAGCGGAGAGGAGGATCCAGCGGGTTGCCTTTATATTTAGGTACAGGAAGACCAAGAGCGATGACCCGGAAGTCCTCACTCACACGGACAATCTTCCAGTTGTCCAGCTCTTCTTTGGTGTGATCCTGCACACATAAGGATATTTAACACTCTAATACTTATTTATGATTAAGTTTATGATAAAAAACATCTTTCTCCAAGCATGAGAGGAGCTTTGCAGGAGAAAATGAATATTTACAACTGTAATTCAAAAATTCAGATAGAAATGAATCACACATTTAACCTTTAAATATTTTGTGTCCCCCTATTTCTGTCTTTCTGTGGCATGCCACAGGGCTCAGGATTGGTGCCACTGCTATTTGCTCTTTACATTTTTAAACTCCTACACACTGCTAAGTGTCAGCTAAAGTACCAAAACACTGCTATTATAAACTTTGAGTTTGTAGATGTATACAGGAGTTTGTCTGCTCATCTTTGAGGATTTCTTCCTCTTAAACAACTATCTTTCAAAACAAATATAGCTTATATAAACTCTCATGCTTTATGACGTAAACAATTACTAATATAAAAATAACTGCATCACTTTCAAAGTGGTATTTAAAGTAGTAAAGTGTTGAACTGTCCAGACAGTAGGCAGCAGTTCCACTGAGATTATTCAGGTAATTGAAACGAGATTTTAACATCTCAGAAATAAAGAAAAACTTACCTTTCTTGCTTTATCATCGACTTCTTCAATCAGTTTTTTATCTAGTTTTGTGTCAGTAAAGCTAATAATTCCAATTTATAAGATACTAGAAGGCAATAGACACTTGAGGCTTATACTGACAATCAACTAGATAACAACTGTTTGCATTTAAATCGATCAAAGTGGCCTTCAAGGACTAGACTGCGGCAGATTCCTCCAGTCGGATGTCTGCTGCACTATGAGTTTATTTAGACCATTGGTACAAATACAAGAGTCTCTAAAAACTTTTTATTTGTCAGCCTCGTGGTCCCTTGACTTTTGTGAGTGAACGAGCTTCTCTGACCTGCAGCAGCTTGTCGTATCTCTCTGCTGACATCAGGAAGCGTCCGTCCTCCAGCTGCATCTCTCTGTTCTCCAGCAGGTTGTTGAGGACGGGGAGGACGTTTCTCTCCGCCTTCTCCAAACCCTCCAGGACCAGGACTCGACCTTGTGTCGCTGCTCTTACAGCACACTGAAGATGAAACCCAGGAGAGGAGAAGACAGTTCAGTACAACCACATCAACACTTTAACTGGGGCTGGAAAACATGGACCAAAGACCAGACACAGAGTTCTAGCAGGCTGGTGATGCACAAGATAAACCTCAAAATCCAATAAAAAGAAAGCAAGAGTGAGGAAAGATATAGAAGAAAGAGCCCATATTTTGCTTCAACTCAAGTTCATATATAAATTGTTGATGACTGCTAGAGTTTGTTTATAATCACTAAAGTTCTTCTAGTTTCCACATATTGAGTACGCCTGACCCACCTCTATTCTCTCTCTGCCTGAATCTCTACCATGTGGGGGAGGCATATAAAACACACTAAAGGGAAGATAATACAATAAATAAATAAATAAACAATACTGACTCTTTAAACTGAAATGCTTTGATTTATATTCTGTAATGAAATACCAAATTATTGTCACAATAATAGAGCTACAAGCTAAGATATGATTCAGGCAAAAAACAAATTATAATTCAGAGTTGATATCATGGCACCAAATAACATGTCTTAAATGCCAAATACAGGATAATTTTTGTTTTATCTTTATCAGAGCTAAAAAAAAAAAAAAAATCCAATTTCTGTCAGAATAAAAAGACATTAGAGGATTTTTTATATTTTCAAGGTTATCACCACCTAAACACTGTCAAAATTAGAAAATCTAATTTATTTTTAAAGATGAGTGGTGTGAAAAAATACATAAATGTGGTCATCTTCAGGCATAATTATGAAGAAACACAGTTTTGTTAGTTAAAAAAGTAAGCATTTCTTTAGGCACTCATGTAGTTGCTTGGTTGTGTATTTCACAGAACAAAATAAGATATATTCACTAGTGTCTTAAGCTAAATTTTAACACATAGAAAACCCCTTTTGCAGTATAAGTTCTGCTTTCTCAGTTGTTGCCCACATATTTGCACAATTCAGACAGGGTGCAGGAGTTTGCCTGCAATTTGTGATAAATAAAGACAATAAACTTCTTGGCATGCTAAGATTTCAGTATCGTACGGTTAATCCTACAAAGGCTCCTTAAATTAAATAAAGAAACACAATGTCGATTCCCCATTTTGACCAAACACTTCAGAAATATCATCTTAAGGTCAATATGCATGTTTCTGTTAGTGGTTCTTACAGCAAACTTTGTTTTATTATGCATTAGATGTGCCATCTTTTTTTATATTTTTTTATCAAGTTACTCATTATTCCACCCCCACTGGGCAGAAGACATGATGTAATGTTAAAGCAATAATCTAATATCTTAATATAAAGGAAATCATGTTAACATGTATCAGATTTAAAATGAAAATAGTGCATGAAGTGCAACTTGATGTTTTTCCAACCCTAAAGGGGTAGGATTGATTAAGTTTTAACTTCTTCCTACTCCTTTTCGAGCATACTTAACTTTCTAGACTTTTGTTTCATTAGGCATCTTTGAGGATTTTGCTTTGTGTGTTTGCTTTGTTTTGTTTTTATTTATTCCTTTGCTTTTATTGATGTATGTATTTGTGTTTATGCTCGAAATAAAGATTCAATCAATCAATCAATCAACCCTGAGCCCAGCTCTAATTAGAGTTGCAGCTAATGTTTAAGAGTAATCACTCACTCAAAATCTCTTGTGTTAAGGTTAAAAGATTCTAAACCTAAATGTGCATCTGTTCCTTCTCCCTGTGCTTTAGTGACAAAATGAGTTCACTGTAAAGCTTTTACTGAGGATGTCCTCAGCTTATTGTGGTCTGATTGTCCACCAAACTTTCCAAACCGAGCTTCAAAACAGTCTCAGCTGCTTAAAGACGGACTATTTTCTTCCACTAGATGTGGGAGAAAAAACTCGGCTGCTCTTGTTTTAGCTCAAACAGCCTGTGTGTGCGTACGCGGCACACATCTCTGCAGGGCTCAAAAAGCACATCTGACGTCAAGAGGCAGGAAACTTTAGCTGTCTGGTCGCACCGCAGAGCAAGTGGCCATATAATTAGGTTAACATGTAAATACGAGGCAGGCTGTGTGGGAAGAGCAGCCATAAAACTATAGTGAGGACCAGATGCTCTATATTTAACTCTGGATCCATTTTCAGCACCAACGCTGTAATCAGATAATTGTTAGAAATGTAAGTGACGCAGGACGGCGGGAGAGACAGGGAGAGCACAGACGGACCTTGTTTTTAGACTGACACTAAGTCGTCCGAAAAAGAACATCCACGCTGACGCTCTGAGGCTTTTAGCAAACATGAAGTAATCAGACTGGACTAAGCAGGAAGATAAGGGGAACGGACATGAACGTGGAGAGGTGTAAAAGTTGTTCCCCTATTTTAATGCCCTTTTTCTCTTCAGTATGTGAATGCAATTTCAATAAGTTACGTCTTATTATCTACAGATAAATTATCTGCATTTTCTACAGTCATTGTGGTTGTATTTGTTTCTATTTTAGACTGCATCATATCTCACTGACAGCATTTATTGGTTTATGAGGATGAATTAAAGGATGATGACGACAGCTGTCCAATTTCTTTGCTTATTTAAGGCTTAGTCTTGGTGGCAGCAGGCTGGTGGCCGTGCCAGACTGGCCGCTCGTTGGCGGCATCATGGCTGCAGCAGGGGTTGGTGTTCAGTTCAGAAGGATTATTAACAAGTTCGACCTTTCAGCCTTCAGTATGAGCCTATAATCTAGAGAATAGAAGGCTCGACTGTTTTCACAACAAGCCATGAGTGTCTCTATGAAAACGATAAATAAATGCCTCCATTCATTTTGCAGAAAAACCCGATAACTCCCTGAATTCACCTGGGTGAGCTGCATGTGTGAACGCAAACAGAACAGTGTTGTTACCCCGACTTAACCCGAGATTTACCTGCTGACTTAGGAGTGTTTCCCCTCCCCAACAGCTCCACTGACTGACATGTAAACTGCAGAAAATCTTCCTGCTGTGAGTAGGACTGAACAATTTCAGGAAAAGCTCTAATTGTGATTTTTCTGGCCGACATTGCGATTTCAATTTGATTCACCATTTTCTTCAAATCAAGCTTCAGTGCAATATTCACTATGCTAACAGTATAGACAACAGCAAGAAAATCCATGATCAAAAGCACATAACACATCATTCATCATCTAATATTGATGATAAATAATCTGCTCTCATTATTTAAGGAATACTCCAACTTCTACTCCTAAACAGAGGCTTTGTGTTGTTGACCTGCTTACCAGCACTTCCATGGTGGAGATGTGACGTTAGCAAACGGGTCGACTCTTTTGAACGGCTCTTTTAAGTAAACAATGAGAACCAATTTGCAGTTCTGAGTAAACCGTTCATTTGTGAGTCATTCTTCAATGCAAATTGCCATTGCCTGCAAATTTGTAAAATAGATGACACAACAGATCCTGGGTCAGTCAGGAGCATTTCAGCTTTGGTGATCACATGATTGTGTCTGAAATTACCATTTTGATCCAAAAACGATAAATCATTCAGCCCTAGATGTGAGGGCCAAGAGTTAACAAGTGAGCAAGAAAATTTTCTGGGTTGGTGACCCTGAGATATTTCAGGGCTGCATGTATGAAAGGGGCTTCAGAGAGCCATATATACAGACAGGATAAACACAGTATGGTTACACTTCTTGTTTGTTCTTTCCAGAGTAAAAGCCTGGTTTGGCATTTCTGTGGAGGAACTCCTCTAGTTCTTATAGAAAACTTTTATTCTGGAGGTCAGTTAGGCAGGGTATCAAGTCACTTGTTGCCAGATTTACTGTGGTTCTTCCTGAGGAGAAACAGGGCTGTTACAGCAGGGAGACGAATCTGTAATGCAGCACACACACAACAATTATGAAGGCATGGTCAGAGTCGGCCCATGCAGCAGCCGTCAAGGATCCAGGCCGAAGCCCCATTCACACTTCTGTTTCAAGCTACAAGATTTGCACCTCCGTAACGCCATGCTTCAAATATGGATGTCCCTGATGTGGGTGTTTGACATCTAACTTATGCTATTATTTATTATCAATCAATCAGACTTTATTTTTAAAGCACTTTTCATAAGTAAAGATTTAATACAACGAAAATACAAGACCCCACCATCCTCTCTATCCAAATACAGCACACACACTCACTTACACACACACAAAGACATTAAGAAGAGACTCTAACAGAAAACAGAATTAGAGGACTGAGGAAATGCTGTCTTGAATTACAATGAGGAAACACAGGAGCTAAGACTAAGATGAAATATTGATAAAAAAAAATTATAAGAAATTAGGTAAAAATACTAAAGGGAAAAATAAATAAACAATTAAAATAAACTTTAAAATAATAATATGTTAAAATGAGATAGCCACACATCAAATGCTTAATAAAATCTGCTAAAGTAATGAAGAGGAAATCAATTAACAGAGAATAAAATTCCGAAACAATCAATTGGAATTGAAATGGAGAAATAAAACAGGTTAGAGGATTAAAATAAATAAATAAATAAACAAGATGAAATTATAATAATACATACAATCAGATAAAAGTAGGGATGCACAATATTATTGGTTTTATATCAGTATTGGCCGATATCAGCCTTAAAATGTAAGTATTGGTATTCATTTTTGCAAGAGTTAAATGCTGTTTTTTTGTTTTACATCTGTTCCTTGCAAAAATATACTGTAACACTGAAAGAAACAAGTCCATTTTGTTAAGTACAGAGCTTGTGTTCTTGATCGGAAATCTCTATATCAGTATCAGCAAAGATTAATTAAAAAATATCTAACAAACTAAATAGCAAGGTCTTGAGGTCTCTTTTAAAAATATGAACATTAGAATCAATAGGTAGGGTGTTGCCTTCAAAACTACTTTTTTACATATTGTTTGGATATCCCTGTTATCTACTGACCCATAAAATGTGAAACAAGCCAACCCAGTTCTTAGTCTGTGGTCCTCTCATGACTGAGAACATGAAAACTGAGGGTCCAGCCAGAATCTGACCTCTTGATGTCATAACAAAGACTCATTATGGTATCAAAAAGCCTGTCATCTGTTATCTACACCCACAGACATGAAGCATGTGTTAAAAGAGACATGAACGTCAGAATGGTGAGTTCAGAGAAAGGCTGGTTAGTGCTGGTTTATACGGGGTCAGAAACTTCCTCTGGTGATTGATTTTGAGTTATATTTTAACCAAAGCACGGCTCAGATGGGGATGACGTCAAAGAGTGAAAACAGAGGATGATACGTCCCCTTTAAAAACATAATATCACAATACATGGAAGTCTGCTCATTCTGAAGTCCAGTGGAAGTTGTAAACCCTGTGTGACCGTAACAGAGTCTATTTACAGCATGTATTTCGGGTACTGCCTTACATAAGGGCCAGATAACTGGAGAGAGATGACCGTTAAGATGTCAGAGATAGACCAAGCATGCGATTACTTCCTCATGACTCGACCTCTCACTGGAGTCTGCCGGCTGGGCCGAAGCTCAGAAGGTGAAGGAGGAGAGAGTAAGAGCTGAAGAGGGACGGGAGGAGTCAGCTCGGGGACCGGCACGTTGGGTCTGAATATAGGCTGCAAATCAGCACATGGCCCCGAGGAATACAACGATGTTCTAGTTCACACACAAACACACACACCTCCTACGATACCGAAGTGTTCTCATAGAGAGACGCTCGCTAATTTACACCCACACATCCTCAAACCCTCACAGGATAAGTCTCAGATACGGCGGTAATGTGGACTTTTATCTGCGCTAATCACACCCACGGGAGTGTATTAATACACACCAAAATCTGAGACCGGTCTGATCCAAAACACCAACTCAGAAACACACGCCAACACACACGGGCAAACTTCCTGAATCAGAAAGTCCAGAGTTAAGGAGGACCAGAAGAAGCCACAAATCAGTCTTTCTGATTTTTAATAGATGAAATGTGTGCCTCATGGGTACTGGATACACCTGTTCAACTGCTTCTTAATGCAAATAGCCTTTCAGTCAATGACATGGCAGCAACTCAATGCATTTGGACATAAAGAGATGGTCAAGACCACCCGCTGAAGTTCAAACCGAGCATCAGAATGGAGAAATAAGGTGATGGCTGTTGCTGGAAGACAGCCTGGTTTCTCAGCAGCTGATGATCTACTGAGATTTTCATGCACAACCTCTCTAGGGTTTAAAAAGAATGGTCCAGCAAAGAGAAAATATCCAGTGAGCGGCAGTTCTCTGAGCCAAAATGCCTTGTTGATTCCAGAAGAGAGATGATAGAAAGACAACAGGACCTCACAAAACCACTCGATCCAACCAAGGTCTGCAGAAAACCATCTCTGACACACAGGATCTCCAAGCAGATGATCTATAACAACAGAAGATCACACCAGGTGCCACTTCTGTGAGCAATAACTGGAAAAACTGAGGCTACAATTCACACAGGCTCACCAAAACTGGACAACAGAAGACTGTAAAAATGATTCCTGGTCCAGGTGAAAGCATGGATCTATCCTGCCTCAGGATGAGGCATCAGGCCGCTGCTGGTGGCCCCTTAGCCCCACCTGAGCATGGTTCAAACTAGGGCTGAACAATATATCGTTATCATATCGATATCGAGATATGAACATTCAAGATATTAATATCGAAAAGCAGCGATATAAACAATATAGATTCCCTCTGCGCTAAAACTGCACTTTCCACATTCTTTTGTATTATGATGTTTTTATTTTTCTGAAAAATGCTTGGTTTTCACCGAACCCATAGTCATATCGTATCGTATCGATATCGAGATATCTGGCATGAATATCGAGATATGAAATTTTGTCCATATCGTTCAGCCCTAGTTCAAACCCCACAGCCTACCTGTGGATTGTTGCTGACCATGTCCATCCCTTTATGACCACACTGGACCATCTTCTGATGGAGACTTCAGCAGCTCCATGTCTCAAAGCTCAGATCATCTCAGACTGGTTTCTTCACTGTACTCCGGTGGCCTCCACAGTCACCAGATCTCAATCCAGTAGAGCAGCTTTGGGATGTGGTGGAGCAGGAGGTTCTCATCATGGATGTTCAGAAGCTGTGTGATGCTGTCATGGAGATATGGAGCTCTGGAGGCAAAAGTGGGTCCAACCTTTCTAGGAGAGTGTTCCTAATGAAGTGGCCCTTACTAAAGCGAATGTCTTTCATTACTTTTTTTGGTGAGAGGCTCCAAACATTTTCCTCACATTTGGCCATGGAAACAAATCAGGTGTGGTCTTATCGGGGCCACTTCTGCTCCATGGGAAATCTCTTCATTGATCGAGCTGCGGTGCACTAATTGCTGACATTTAATTGATCGGACACAACAGAAAAATATCGATTTTTCACATTAGCTCATGTCACATTTTTTACCAATTGGCTGATGTTTGTCAACAGAGCTGATGTCTTACATTACTGCATCCCTAATTAGGAGTTGATTGATGAGTAAAACTTGTAGACTAAACAAAAAACGTAGAAAGAGCTTGTTAAATGTTTACGTTTGAATCAACCCCTCTTACCTTTATTTAAACTCATTATAACAAAGGTTATTATAGGTTATTAGTTTGAGTAAGTGAAGTTTTAGGTCATCCTCTGTGTCTCTTTTCCTCACCAGACTTCAGAGTAAAGTTTGAGGAGTAAACGTGCAGAGAACAAAACTTGAACATCCTCACTCAGTTTCCATGGAGTTTATTTTTAACTCTTATGCAACACATTTATTTTTTACCACAGATGAATCCATGTGCTAATTAGCTGTGGATAACGACGTGACTGAGTAAAT
This sequence comes from Cetoscarus ocellatus, assembly GCA_037902135.1. NCBI lineage: Eukaryota > Metazoa > Chordata > Actinopteri > Labriformes > Labridae > Cetoscarus > Cetoscarus ocellatus. The sequence goes on from JBAMNC010001299.1 coordinate 163,744, forward strand.
GTTAATTATCACCCGGTCCGTCGTCGCTCGTCTCTGCTGACTCCATGAAGCCGGCTGACAGCGTTTAATGATCGAGACCATGCAGGTCTTTTTTTTTAAAGTTGTGTCTATAATTGTTTGTCAGCACCAGAGAGAACTGAACGCAGATGAATGAAGAACAGAAAGTTCTCCTCAGAGAAACCCGCCTGGGTAATGAGGAACCGCTTGTCTCCATGGTAACTCGACTTACATATGCAGTCGTGTGTGGGGGTGTGTGTTTGCACGGAGCTTGATTGATTAAACAGCGGCAAAGAGACGAAAAGAACGAACCCTGGGATGAGAACTTAAATCCAAGACAAAGTCAATTTCAGTAACGTAGAAGACTTATTATGGTCCTGTGGACCTGAGGTCTTTGGAAACAGTTAGTTCTTTCAAGAAGGGTCAGAAAAACACTGCTTTTCTCTCATGCTTTTGGCTGTTAGCTTTTTTGTTTTGTTTTATTACCTCCGCCAAGGAGGTTATGTTTTTGCCGGCGTTTATCTGTCTGTCCGTCTGTTTGTCTGTTTGTTTGTTTATGTTCAAAATAACTTGAAAAGTTCTGAACGGATTTGGATGAAATTTTCAGGAACTGTCGGAAATGGGATATGGAAGAACTGATTCAATTTTGGGGGTGATCTGGCTCACCGTCTTGATCCAGGAATTTTTCAAAGGATTCTTTAACATTGCCAGATAGGACCATTTTCGCCAAAGTGGACCAAAGATGCTTGGCGGTGGTCTGCGCTCTCTGAGTGCTTTTATAGTTTTATTTTATTATTGGTAATATTTTTATTATTTATTGATTCTATTTTTCTTTCCTTTGCTTGTTTTTATCTTCTGTGAAGCACTTTGAGCTTACACTTGTATGAAATGTGCCATACAATTAAAATTGAATTGAATTGAAACTGAATTAAGGAACACTGGGACTCAGTGGGGGGTGCAACTGCCGGCTCGGGACCACACACGGTCCTCCACCTGGTTCAATGTGGCTCACGAGTCCTCACACAAAAATCAGCAAATTACCAACACGAAGAAAACTTGATTGAATCTTCCAAACATGACATGATGATGAGTAAATAACTTATTTTCTTTTACTGTTTCTCTATATCTACTGTATTTAAATGCCACACTAGAAGAAAGTTTCAGGTGTTGGTAGATATACTGGAAAAATGGTACAGGTAAATATTTGCATCTAAAAAGTTGTGTCGATATAATTTACCAGCCTGTGATGCTTTTTGTCTTTAAAACAAATCTTAAATAAGAGTTAATTCTGTGTCAAGGCTACTAGATGACGCATAATTGCTTGTTGACTTAAAGTCTATCCGTGTTGGTCAAACCATTTTTTATGAAAGCCTTATATTTGCCATTTTTGTCAATTTATCCATTTTCTCACTGTAATTGTCTGACAGTTTGTAAAAATGCAACCCCTTGGTGGTGAGAAAAGGAAGTTTGTGGCCCCCTCGGTGATCGAACTGACCCATCCCTGCTCTAAAATGTTCCCGCAGTAGAAAATGTTTTTTTTGTTTTTGGCTTTTAGGCCTCAAACTCATCCCACTATGATGACTGATCTCACATGCAGATATTTAAGGAGTCATGACTTAATCTCTTAATACCTTGGAGCTTTGGTTGCCAACCTGGGGTCTGGGACCCCTCGGAGGTGCACCGGAGGGGCTCCATGGTGGGCGGAGGCTCTGTCAGCTTTAAGGTTGTTAACGTGTGGTTCAAATGGATGAAAACATGAAGCTAATAATAACACACTAAGAGGGCAACACTTCCATAAAGGGTCAGTGCAGTAGGATGTGTTGATTTATCCATGTACGTGTTTTTGTTTGCCTGTTTCTTTGTTATCTTGTGCAGGTCCATGGGGGCTAACTCTTCTTAGGGGGAGGGCTCCAAGGAAAATAGGAGCTACTGCCCCAGAGGCCTCTGAGTATTTAGCATATAAACAGTTTGTGGGTCAGAAACATAAAGCAAAAGCGGAAAACACAAATGCATGTTAAGATCTTTTCTGGTGTGTTTTAGTGATATCATTGCACTCCTGTTTTACCTTGTATGCAAGAGGATCACTGCAAAAAAGTCTATGAAGAAAGTCAGAATTCTGAATTAAAGTCAGACGTCTGACCCATTTTCTATTCGTTTTTTTTTTTTTTTTTTTTTTTACTTAAATCTTAAACTCCTGATTTTCTTCCAAAGACTTGAATTAAAAACATTTTAACTTGAAAAAAAATTCTGTAGCTCTGCCCAAATTTTGTTTAAGAATAAGGAAACACCACCTTTATTAACACAGGTCCCACATAAAGAATGTTAATTTAATAATAATAAAAATAACTATGGTAATAATATTTATTAACAAAGCACTTTTCAAAATCACGCTTCAAAGTGCTTTACAAGGACAGCAATGATTAAAACAAAATAAAACATACAGGCAGGTTATAAAATCATAGACAAACACTTTAAAATATAAGAATCATTTAAAAGACCATTAAAGGAAATAAAATTATTTTCAAGTAACTCCAAAAACTAAACTCATTTCATGAGTCTGAATAAATAAAAGCCACTTGAAGTTTTACAGTAAATCCCCGGAAATAAAGACCACATTATATTCATCCTGTGTGTCTGTACGTACCTGGTCGATGTAGAAGGCCGTCCCCGAGCGGATCTCCCTCCTCTGTTTCAGGTCGGTCTCTGTGGTGTCCCGGGACAGAGCCACATATTCAACCTCACGTTTGGTCAACTCCTGCTCAACGACAAGAGCAAATCCTGGACTTAGACAGAGGCCCTCCAGAAACTAAAGGTTCAACAAATCAGCCCAACAATGACTTTTAAATTTATTACGACATCAGTGAAAGAATAAGACAAGGAAGTGAGCAGGGGCAAAATTCATCCAGTAGATAAAATTTCAAATTCTTTAAACATTCAGGATTTTTTTAGTGTTTGTGGCTGTAAGCTTTCATGAGTCTAACTGAGGGGCTGTGTTAAGTTTCTGTTACTTCTGTCACATCTGGTTTTTGTTAATGTGCTTCTAAATGCAAGATTTCTCTCAGGCGATCTTCACTTTAGTCTGAGTTTGTACTTACGAGGTACTGCATGGCGATGGATCTTCTGAGGGGTCCTGGGGGTCCAATAAGGAACACGTCTTGACCCAGAAGGTCTTTCTGCATGATCCATCGTAAGTGCTGGACGACCATCTGAGGCAGAGAGTCTGAAACTACAAAACAAACACAAGTCAGTTCCAGTAACATTTATTTTATCTGACTTTACTCATGTTGATTTGGTACCAAAACACACATATTCTAACAATAAAAGATACTCACTGTGTTTGACAGGAACAAGTTCAGGGTTCTTTGGAGTTTTTAATTTGTATGTGATCTCTCCAATCTTCACTGTGTCACCTGAAACAGCCAACAGACAGTACATATAATTCATGCTTTTATCAAAACAAAATGGAGTAAATGTCTGTTGATGATTAACTTTTAATTATTGTTGAGACCTTTGGCACAGAAATACAGAACAGCTCTTCACTGTGCAGCTCAAAAACAATCATTTATTAATTCAGAGGATCTGTTTGAATGAAGAGATGGAGTTATTTTGGATTTTATTTTAACTTAATCATCAGAAAGCTTTGGGGCAGAGGTTCCCAGACTATTCAGCCCACGACCGGTTAAAAATGGACCACGGGCAGCAGTTGGCCCCCTGGCCATGGTTTGGACACCCCTTCTTTAGAGGCATTTTGCAGAAGAATGTGTGTTAGCCCATTTTCAGATTTTAATTTTATTTATGAAAAAAATTAGTACTGGTATTTACTTAGCCACAGGAAAGCAATGACTGGTTATGTTGATGCCTTTCCAAACTTTTGACGATGAAAACACAAAAAACTCCAAAGATGACCAATCCAAAGTGGAGAATGTGACAGCTTCACTTCATCTAGCTTTCAGTTTCAGGGTCCCGGTTTGTCTTGGATGCTCTTTATATTCAATTCAATTATAATTATCATTTTGATTTCTATAAGTATCCTATTTCAGTTTTAAATTCTGGGATCTAGACAACCCTATTCCAAAGTTATGAATGTTTAAAGATTGATTTTATAAAAAAAAAAAAATCTTATTTTTATCAGCAGGTATCATTCATGCTGTGTGCTCACATTTTAATAAGAAGCCTTCTACTGTCAGTTGAAGATTAATTTGCATGTCCGCCTCTTAAACGGCTAAAATGTCCACGACCTGAGGGGATGTTCCACTATGTCAATAATCAACAGGTTCTTCACCTCAAACAGACTAATGGAGTTACTCTTAACAAATATTCAATTTTATATAAAATAAAGACATGGACCTCTTTGCTTACTTTCTATGTACACATTACAGAATGTCTGTAATTGAAAAAATAATACAATTAAATTCTTGAGGAGTAAAAGTTTGTCTTCTTTTAGGTCCTCTTCTTCTAAAACAAATGTATGATTGTAAGAGGAGGAACAAAAAAAATCAACTATATAAAAGTCATTGTTTAATAAAAAACAGTGTCTGTGAGCTAAAATGTGTTTGAATATGTAAGAATATCAGCAAAAAAATTCAATAATTTGCAAACACACTGTAAGGGCTGCTTGACTATGGCAAAAATAATAAGCATGATTATTTATATGGACGTGGAGCAGTGTTGTAGGGCTTGAGTCCGACTCGAGTCCGGATATGTCGGACTCGTGACTTGACTCGGACTCGTGCGCTGAAGACTCGGACTTGGACTCGGACTCGAGCTCTAGCTGCATTAGGACTCGGGGGAGGACTCAGAGGACTCGAGCTTATTTATCAATGAATCCTTTGTATTTTTATTATTGTTTTATTTATTATTTCTTCTGGTATAAGGCCCTCATATCAGTGTTAAAGCCCACGGCGGGCATGTGTGGTAGTTTACCTGCATGCGCGTTCACGCGTTGATGTCGAAGGAGCGGCAGAGTGTCGAAGCAGGTACCGCGGGTTGTACGTTTTGCTTTCAAATATTTCACCATAAATGCTGGTAAATGCAGAGCAACGTGTTCATTATGTAAAGGAACCATTGAAGAGAAGACGGGGACAAGGTCGAACTTTAATAGACATCCGTCTAGGACGCACCCAGAGAAGTGAGTAGATGGCGATGCTAATGTTTGACTGTTGATAACGTTTTAAGCTAGCTGCTAAATAACGACAACGTTAGCCTCTTAACCCTCGGAGGTCGGTACTATCGTATACCACAGCAAACCACACCGTTAACAAAATATTTAATAACTTTACAACCGTTTATCGTAGCCACTTACCTATTGTTTTGATCGAAAGCTAACAACTTAGCCGTTCCGATGAGCATTCTGGTGCGATCGTAGCTCTTTCAGAGGCTGATATATCTCTCCTGGAAACATCAGTGTCTTTTCGGAGACTTCGTAAAAGTAATCCGTCATGATAAATCCAAAAGTTAGGTCTTCTAGGTACATTATTTAATCCAATTTCTGTATCAAAACACGTTAGCACAGTAGATAGTCGCCATCTTGTTGTCACCCGGATGCAGTTCATCTACTATTTCCTGTGTCTTCTGACAAAAATATAATAAAAAACCTTTTATATTTACATATGCCCATTTGGGTTTTATTCCAAATCGTGTGCCTAGTGCGCACAGATACCTCAATATTGAGGACTCAGGCTTGGGGAACTTTTCTGGTACTTGGGCTAAGGTACTGAGGACTCGACTCAGATTTTTTTTTGGTGACTCAGACTCGACTCGGACTCAAGCTATGGTGACTCGACTACAACACTGACGTGGAGATCACAACAAGGCTGTATAGAAATGGATTTTTACCAACAGAACATTGACTGATATTTCTGAAGTGATTATCACTGATACAAATGTAGATATTTTTCATCAAAAGCTTGAAACTTCTAAATCGTGAAACTGATTTAAAAAAAACAAGAAAGGAAACTTTTAACTCTTTAAAAAATGTAACTCTTGATTATTAAATGTACCCGTGCAGTGATGAACAACAATTCTTATTTATTAGTTCTTATAACAACTGGAAATGAATCAAGTTTATCAGGAGTAGTAGCTTATTTCGAGACATGTAAAAATCATAAAAGAATAAAAAAGTAAATGGGTAAATAATCCTACCTTCATGAACAAACATAATACAACAAAACTGACAAAATGTGCAAATGACAACTATGGTTTATACATTTATAAAAAGGAGTGGGAAGAAGTAATACTTGTTTAATCCCACCTCTTATCCAAAAACTATTATTTGGCTTCCTTAGGCCTCCAATATATATCTGTACAACAATTAATTTACATACATAAATACCGAAATATACAGACATAAACACGTCCTCACTCATACAAAAACTGAAAGTAACTCCCAGAATAAAAAATGGAAAAAAAAAGAGGACTAGACAATCACATAATTCAGTAAACAGTAAACACTGTGTGATCGTCAAACACCTTCATTTCTATATCTACTGAAAATCATCTCTTTAGACCTCTTTTTAAAGTGCTTTATGTTCAGACATTCCTTCAACTCCACATGCAAACTGATCCAGAGTTTCACTCCACAAATACCGCCACCTCCACTACCAGCGAGGCTAACACGGGCACCACCACCACAACCAGTACTAGCAAAGCTAACCCGGCATCCACCACCGCCAGTGCTAGCTGGGCTAACCTGGCCACCACCACCGCCAGCTCCAGCAGGGCTAACATGGCCACCACCCCCACCAGTGCCAGTGCCAGCAGGACTAGCCCTGGTGCTGCCACCCCCATCCCTGGAACAAGTGGGGCTGGTGCGACGACCACCGGCAACGCAAGCGAGGCAAACATCAGCAAACATCGGCAGAGCATCTCCAGCGGGGAGGCGCCTACAGCCCACAGCTGAGCAGCTGAATGTCCCCCTCACCGAGCCACGAGTCAGCGGTCCGGCGGCGGCAGAAACAGCTATGGAAACCGCCGCTCCTCCTGACGGGCAGGGAGATGCCCCCCTGCCAGCAACAAGAGACCGGCTGCACGCTTCTCGTGGCAGGTGAGTCAGAGACTGGTGACCTCTCAAAAATCTACATATTTAAAAAACAACGGCGCACTAAGCTAAAGACCACCCTCAATCAGGCAAAAGTGATCTGGGATCTGGGATCCGCGATCTGCGATCCCCCTGCTTGGGGGGCATTTGAACATCCGCAGCATCCTGCCCAAGTGTGACCAAATTCAACACCTACTAAGTAACTCGAACATTGACTTCTTGTGCCTGACTGAGACCTGGCTTAACTCTGACTCCCCAATTGCTGGGCTACATGTACCAGGCTACAACATATTGAGGAATGATCGGGAGGGGGGTAGGTGTGGAGGAGTGATGTTCTATGTAAAAGATCATTTAATGTGCTGTCAAAGTGAATGGAAGTGTACACATCACCTCGAATGTATTGGTCTTAATATAACTCTTTCTCCGCAAATGACCATAACATTAATTGGAATGTATAGACCCCCATCTACATCTAACCTGTTTTATGAGGAACTACAGCTACTACTTAAGGAATGCAGCACTTTGAATGAAATTATTCTGTTTGCCAACTTAAATATAGACTGGCTAAATAATACAAATAGAAAAACTTTAAAATCACTACTTAACAAATTCAATTTTTTTCAGATAATCAAAGGACCCACCAGACTAACTGCCTCCTCAGAAACATGCATTGACCTTATCTTTACAAAAGAACCGGAGAGAATCCTGAAGTCCTTCAGTCTAATAACTGGTTTATCTGATCATAACTTGATCCTGTTCTCCAGGAAACTACCCAGAAACAGACTCATCCTCTCCCAGGTTAGATCTGAGAAAAACAGAATACCCAGGAGTGAGATCCCAAAGCTAACACAGGCGCTTAACAGCATAAATTGGGCTGATCATCTTACCCATGAAAATGCCAATGACAACTGTAACATTTTTATGACGGTGATCCATGAAACAATGTCTACATTCATTAAGAAAATAAAAATTAAACCAATGAAAAAGAAACACCTCCCCTGGTTAAATGAAAACCTATGGTCATTAATGAAAAAAAGAGATCAGGCACTAAAAATATCTCTAAAAACTGGTAGGGTAAATGATAGACTGGTATTCACCTCATCAAGAAACAAGGTTGTCAGGGAACTTCGGTCAGCAAAAGGAAACTTTTTTATTAATATAATCAATAATGCTAAAGGAAATACAAAAGAAGTGTGAAAAAACATCAAAAAGCTGACAGGGGATTATGCAGTCAGCAAATGCATCAATGAGCTACTGATAGAGGGGAAAAATAGTCCAGGACCCTAGTAACATTGCAACTTCTCTGAACAATTACTTCATTGATTCTGTTAATGATTTGGCACAGAGCCTCGACCTGCAAATGCAATAATTTCCACGTGTGCCATTGAATCCCGCTGCTCCTATTTTTGATTTGTGCCTGGTCTCTCAATCACAGGTTGACAAGGTGATTGATAGTCTCAGAAGCTCAAAGGCCAAAGACTCATCTGGCATGGACATTATGTTTCTTAAAAGTCAAAAGGACTCTCTTATTTCTCCATTGACCAGCATTATTAACACCTCAATATTGGAGGGAGTTTTTCCAGCCTCTTGGAAGCATTCAGTCATCACACCGATCCTTAAATCAGGCAGTCCAACCATTACAACCAATTACAGATCCATAAGCATTCTTCCAACTGTCTCTAAGGTAATGGAAAAACTGGTGTCAGAGCAAATCATGAAACATCTGAACAGTAGAGTCCGTTCACCCTAAATCCAAAGCAGTTTGGTTTTAGAAAATATCACTCAACTGAAACGGCTGTTTGTTTCCTCCTTTAAAATCTAAAATCAAAGGTAGATGCTGGTGGAGTTGTTGGAGCAGTCTTTATTGACCTGAGAAAAGCATTTGATACTGTCAGTCACCAAATCTTATTGTCAAAACTGTCTTTTTTCAATTTCTCTGTGATTGTTATGAAATGGTTTGAATCATACCTCTCATCAAGGAGTCAGTGTGTCAGGGTGCCGACCTAAAATCAGCTTCACGCAACAAAAAACACTTTTATTTCTGTGCAATAATGGGCATTGTGCAATATAATGGTGACCTGAGCCCCCAGGCAGCTAGCACTGTGCACTTTAGTATTTGGCACTTTAGCACTATGGCATCTTAGTTATCACTCCAGCACTTTATAATTCAATGTGTATAAGTCCCATGGTCCCCCAACTCACAGCCTGTTTTTATTTTTGGACTGTATATCATCTATATTGTTGCTTTGTCTTTTAATACGCTCTGTTTGTTTTATTCCTATTATCGATGTTTGTTTTGGTATTATGTGTTGACACCAACCTGCTAATGTGACTGGTGATATAAATTAGCCGCTTGACTGTAATCCCATGCATTTACATGTAAATTTTTATTAATGCATACTGTCCCATTTAAAAATAAATAAATAAATACTAAATCCTAAATCATATTCGTCTTTCTGGTACAGAATCTCAGGATGTGATGTTTTAAAGCTACAATGACTGATTATAGTTAATGAAGTTATAATTAACCCTCAGCTGACTGTAACCTTTCACCTACTTCATTCACGTTCCTGGAAAGTGTCAAATAAACAGTCAATAATGAAAAATTAACTTTTCTCGCCTGATTATTAACTGTTACTGAGGCTAATATTTCATTATTTCCAGCTGTTGTTGCCTAAAAACACTTTAACAGCGTTGACTTCAGTAGGAGCTGATCACTGACCTGAGCTGGTGTTTAACAGGCTGTCAAATGTCCCATCATAAAAACAAAAGCCCAACAGTCACCCTCTGCACCAGAAGGATAATTTATCTCAGTATTTACCTGCAGAGGTGTTGACCAGCCTGACCTCATGGCTCCTCCACATCCAGCCGTCTCTCCCTAAAACTGCCCCCAGGACGGTGCGCAGTCTGCGGGCCGCCGTGGCCGCGGAGCCGGAGCAGAGGACCTGCGGGTGCATCTCCGGAGGCCGGGCCTCAGCCCAAAAACATGCTCATGTAAAAGTCCAGGGTCCGAGGAGGCTCCGTCCTGACCTGTGGCCTTATTCACATAACATCTGTCAGCTCATCCCAGCAGAGACGGAGGACAATAGAAGAGGGACAAACCGGTCCGCGGGCAAAGTCTTCCGGAGTCTCTTCAAACCTGTGTCAGTCTTCCAAACGTTCCGACTTTGAGCTCTGCAAAATTAAAAACAGTTAATTCCGCGGTTTTAGTTATTTTTAATTTCTAATCATCGACAGAATGATTGGATAAATACATTTTAATGAACTGAGTTTGATTTAACGCCATCCTTTGGAAATGAGAAATTATAAACACACTCTGAGGTAAATGAAAAGGAGCCTTGAGAGGAATTTAATCCATAAAACACATTTCACTCTTCCTCTATCATTAACGTCACTGCAGCCCATCCCCTCAAAATAGTAAGCTTTATATTAATTCTTTCTGAAATGCAAATGCACTTTACAAATCCCAAAACACAGAACAGAATAACATTTCATGAGTGTCAATATGGATTGTCTTATATTATGTTTTCATATTTTTGTTGTCAACCGAAAAATTTTGGTGTTATTTGTGTGTTGAATGATTTTCCTTTCAAGAAACTTTTTGAAAAAGAAAATATTTTTGCGGTTTTTTCATTGTTATTTTTTTCTGTTTGAATTTGTTTGTAGCTTTTTAACAATATTTGAGTAAACTGTGATTTTAATATGTTTGTTGATAAAATGATATGTTCTGTGGTTTGTTTTGTGTCGGGTGAATAGTTAATTTCTAACACTGGAACATGTTTTGTGTTGTTGTTGACTAATTCAGTTATTTTCTTTTTTTTTAGGACTTTAACGTCTTACACAAATATTGATTATTTTCCAAAGCTGATTTTACTTATGTATTTAGTTATTATTCCATGTATTCGTTTCTATTTGTTAATTGTTGTATTCATTGCATTTTATTTTTACTTTGTTGTGGTGGGGCACTTTTTTTTATCAATTTTATAATGGATTTTTTTTCTTTTTTGTTTATTTGTTCATTCTCATACTTGTTCACTTATCTAATTTGTTGGTTTTTAAATCCATGTTTAGTATTTTCTATTCAACTTAATCTTAATAAGGGCATTGTTATATTTTCATTTGGAATTTTAAAAGTTATTCTATAAAATAATGGTCAAAACGTTTTTTTACGTATTCATTAAGAGAATTTGCATGTTTTTATCTGTTTATTCGTGTATTTATTCATTCATTTAATAGTATATTGTTTATTTTTGGTCATGTATTTTCTATTTTATGTATATTACATGATTTTTTTCATATACTTTACTTTACCGTGGTTAGGTTATTTTCAAAGTTTTCAGTGAGATAATTTGCCTTTTTTTCATGTTATATTTTATTATCATTATTATTATTATTGTTATTTTTACCATATTTATTACCTTGATTTGTTTAGAGCATATTTTTTATTTGTTTGTATTACTTTAATGCATTTTTATTTAATGTTAATTTTGGTCAGGTTATTTTTAAAGCATAGCTACCTTAAGAAGATTTGCTTTGATTTATTAAACATATTAATTGATTAATCAATCAGTTTATTTTATCTATGTTTTTATTAATTCGTTGATTTATTTGCATTCTGATGAATGTTTTGCTCCTTTATCAAGATATTTTATGTAATTGTTTGAGGATCATACATCATTTTGAATAAAAACTCAGATCCATATTTCCACTCTCAAACACGCCCGCGCATGCACACACCCCGCTACCCTCCCTGTCTCGCGCGTGAGATGCCTGTATATACCCGTGTCGCGCGCGTCGTTTCTCGGGTTTGACATGTCTCACGTGGAGCTCTGATAGGCTGGATCCTGAGAGGCACGAGCGCAGCGGAGCGGAGACGGCAGGAGGAGAGCAGAGGAGGAGGAGGAGGAGGAGGAGGAGGAAGGAGCAGCGGATCCATCTCTTCACATGAGCGCAGAGTGAGAGGGCACCACCAACCTTCTGCTCCCCGGGACCATGGACGAGGTTTTCCCGTACGTCCGCAGCCCAGCCTGGGAGGAACTGGTCAGTACCCGCCGGCGGAGACTTTCTGAGCTCCAGGGTTCGGTCCTGCGGGGTCAGGCTCGGTCTGAGGTCTGCCGGAGATGTTTCCAGACTCTTTGGAGATGTTTTCGGCTCCTGTGCGTATTTGGCGTTTCCCGGCGCGTCGCGGTCCGAGAGCTCGTCTCGGTGCCTCGTTAGGGATCTGAAATGTCTTTTAGACGCTTGTTGTCCCTCAGAGAAGCCTGAGGTGGGTCTTTGTAGGTCTGCGAGGACTCTGGTCGGTGTTCTGGTCTCTGCCGCTCGCCTGTTCTCGGTTTGAGCGTAAAGCGGAGTCCTCTGCTCTCCCTGCCCATTTCCTTGAATCCTGTTCCTGTCGCTTCGCTCATACTCTGGAGGTTATTTTAACACACTAAAACCAGTCACTTCGATACTAAATATGAAGGGTCACGTGCTGAAATAGACTTTAATCTGTTTTTGATTTGTGGAAATGTCAGAGAATCCGGACATTTTACGCTCCGGCATAAATGAGATGGAACAAAAACCGTTTGAGCTTCAGTGTTTTCTGAGCGTTTTCAGTCAGATGTTCTCCACAGGAAGCGCACAATTCTCTTTAATGCTCACATTGTGGTGTTTTGCTGAAGGACTCTTGACTCCTCGGATAAAAGCGTGAGGGGATTCCTCCCTCTTTATGTCCAGGCTCCCCTGCTCGTTTCCTTCAGTCTGCTCCTGCACGTAGTCTCGCTCAAAGTGTGGAAACAGAATTCACGTCGTGCACGTTGCTTTCATCTTTAATACAGAAAATTACGCATTAAATGGGGTTAATTTTGGGCAAATCTAGTGATAAAAGTATAATTTTGGGGCATTTCAGCCATTTATTCAAATAAGAAGTACAACAGGAGGGGGGTGCAGCATTACAAAGGTAGGGCTGGGAAATATATCACGTTATTTATATGTATAAGATCATATTTTAGTTTGAAATATCGGAAGTTGCTTACGTCAGTTGTTTTAATGCTTTTTGCCCAAAGCTAGGAGTGTCAAAAATGCTCTTTTAATGCCTTCCTTTTCACTTATGCTTAGGATTTTCCCTGATTTTCATCATGCCTGTATGTTTTACGTTTTATCATGTACTGGTGTGCTGATGCCTGCTGCGAAATGATTTTAAAGTTGAAGTTGATACAGACGCTCCGGTGCAGAGACAGTTGATGGTTTAACCTTGCAGAGGCTGCAGCATCAGTTTTGTGTCTCAGGAAGAAAAATTAACTTTAGGAAGATGAGACATGAATTTACTTATTTTGATTTACAGTGAAAATACATGTGTGAAGCACTTGATGTCAAAAGCTTTATCTAATTAATAAAAGGAGTTCATATTTATCTGCTTGTACTTTTATCTAAAATGTCACCTCGGTGCAGTGAAATGGGAAATCAAGGATACTGCTCGCTGTGATGCCTTGTGGTTTTGAATTGAAATGACTCGATAACTTGATAATCAAATCTTAAGTAATGATCAAGTGAAGGTGCACAGCTCTGAGGTAATTCGAAGATAAAGCCAAAACCTGGAGGCACAGCATATTTATGCAAATATAAACATGAGCATCAGCCTCTTTTCCCTCAGACACATGTGACATGATAAGAACGAAACAGGTGACTCTAGATTGTCCTTAGATATGAGTGTGAGCATGGTTGTTCGTCTCTGTATGTGGACCTGTGATTGGCTGGCGACTGGTGCAGGGTGTACATCGCCTCTTGCCCAGTGTCGGCTGGGATAGGCTCCAGCCCCTGTGACTCCAAGAGGAACAAGCGTTGTGGATAATGGATGGATGGATAAAATAAAAAAGACCATCAGGGGTGGTGTTAGTAAATCTGAGGCCCCAGGGCAGAGTGGTACTGCGTGGATCACAGGAACTGATCATCTAATCATCGCTTTTTAAAATCTTACCAAAATTTTGGGGGAATTAAGACAGAGTCAGGAATTTGCCCACATTTTAATAATAATAACAATGATTTTTTTTTGTATTGCACTTTACATTTTCACAATGTCCAAGTGCTACAGGGTAAGATAAAATAATTAAGATTAATGCAATTAAAACAATTTACAATAAAAAAAGAGTCAAGATAAATAGATTCTCAAAGAAATAGAACCTATAACAGATGTTTAGCAGAATGCTTTTTTAAAAAGATGGGTTTTAAGATTTCTTTTTAAAGCATGTGTAGACTGTTGGGCCCTCAGGTGGTCAGGGAGGATGTTCCACAGCCATTTTTAGTATTTCTCTCTTACATTTTTAGAAATGAAATTGCTCTAATTAGTCGTCAAATTACATCAGCATGTCAGCAACATTTGGATAAATAAGCAGAGCTGGAAATCTTTCCAAATCAAACCAACTCTTTTGCACAATTTAGACCAACTTTCCTGCAATTTTTTTAACCAAAACAGAGAAAACTACGACAGCTGACGAGGCAAATGGCCCTAACAACTATTGAAGAGCTCCAGGCACAAATATAAAAATATTAGGGCTGGGCATTGTTAAGAACCTCTCGATTCAATTCGATTTCAATTCTTTGGGTGGCGATTCGATTCAGTATCGATTCAGTAAGAAGTAGAAATACACAAACAATTGGAGTACCTGTTGGCAGGTATTTTCTTTTTGAAAAGAAAACTCTCCAGAATGATACTAATGCTGTTGTGTTTAATATTTTACATTATTTACACAGAAAATACTGATTAACCGCCGTTCAATCACTCTCATGTTCGACTCAAAGTCCTAACACTCTGTAAGCATGTCTTCTTCTGCGACTGGTGGCAGCTGAATAAACACTGAAAACGTGCACAGCGCCCCCCACTGGCCAGGAGGTGAATCGATTCAGAGGATTTGCTGAATCGATATTGAATTGGGAGGAGAATAATTGCAGTGCATTGCTGAATCGATATTTCCGCCCACCCCTATAAAATATGTTTTCAAAATTTTTACATCACCTCCCAAAGCTGTAACTTCAGACCAAAGGGATGATCATGGATCAGCTGCTCTCTCTCTTACTCTGTCCCTCCCTGTCACAGCGCCCCCTGCAGGCCTGGAGCTCTTCTGCTGCTGTCTTTGTGCTCTTGCAGGTGTTTTCTGGATTTGATTGCTTAAGACTCTGTTTTGGTTTTGACTTGCAGTGTGTTTGCTGTTAATGCATTTGTTTTTTGTTCTTGCAGCTCTTTTCCATGTTTGTATTTCACTCTGACCTTCTGTTGTGTTTCTGTACTTGAAGCTGTTTTGTCCTTGACGCCGTTTTCCTCTTGCTGAACTGAAGAGAACCTTTGTGCGCCATTTGTCCTTGTTAGCCACCTTTGAAAACACCAGAGAAATGCACAAAAGTTGTCAGTAATCAAGAAAAATGTAGCATCTTTACAAAAGTATTACAAAAAACACAATCAATTTTGAAGCAGTGATGCTGCAAAATTGGACACCTAAATCTTTAATAATCAGAAATGTGTGGGAAGCTGGACAGGAGGGAGGCATGATACTGGTGATTCATTCACGTGATTCAGTACAATAAAGGTTTGTCGGCATTTTTTGTGAATGTGAAGTAATGCAATGGGTTTTTTGCCCATTGAATTGCTGTAATTTGTAATTAACCCAAAAAACATACTGGCACCATCCGGACTGTTGAATAAAACTGACTTTATTCCAAATTTTGACAACCTTTTCGTGCAGCTAAAACAGACTGAAAGGACTGACCACTTTTAAATAGGGGTGTGTGTTGACAAGAATCTGGAAAATGGTTCGGATTTCATAACGTAGATAAAGATGAATTATATCACAGTATACTGCAGTACTATAAAAATGGCGAAACATCCTGATTTTTAAAGTCTTTTTAAGTTTTTAGAGCATTAAGAGCCCACAATAGTGTTTGCATTAAAATACAGTTTCTAATCATTTTTTTAATTTATAGACATTTGAAAACTTAATTGTCCCAGTGACAGATATAATAACAATAAATGTGAAAGAGTCTGAATCTCTGCCGCCAATAGATACATTTTTATTAATTATTAATTGATAAAATATCAAGATATTAGTCTAGAAATATCATTACAGCATTGCATAGCTAAATATCACAATATGTTGATCATCACTTTTTTACACCCTAATTTTCGACCAAGGTAGAGACAGCATTGTCCAGATTGTACAGATAGGTTGGTGCCCTTGAATTAAAGCAGAAATAATGCAAACTTTTAATTTCTCGATGAACAAAGTTTACATAAAAATGAAACAGAGTTTCCTAAAAATGTTTAAAGGTGCAAAATTAAGCTGACAGCATTTGGACAGGAGGGTGAAACTGGTGCTGCTGCCCACTTTCACAAAGTGTGCATAAAGTTCTTTAGACATATTGATGTTCATAATGACTGTAACCAGCACCCCCTTGGAGCTTTAGACCTGTTTCCTCTCTTGGCAGTGAGGAATGACTCAGAGGAGAGTTCTTCATTCGCAGCATCAGTCCAAATCTAACCCACTCTGCTTCTCCTCTCAACAGGAGCCGGAAAAAGGCCCGGTGTCCACAGTGGGAATCCATGCCCATGTGGTGGGGGCTGTGACCAGCCCGGGGGCTGCGGACGAGTCCTCCGACAGCGAGGCGGAGCAGGAAGGACCCCAGAAACTCATCCGGAAAGTTTCCACCTCAGGACAGATCAGGAGCAAGGTGAGAGGAGCTCTCTGATTTCTGAGCTGTAGCTCTGTGTTTGTGGGACTTTCCTCTGCTGAAGAGTCTCTGAGGGAAGACGTGGGTGGTTTGCGTCTTGCTGGTGGTTTAAAGAAGGACTCTTTTTGTTGTAGCGTTGTTGGATTGATTGTATTTTGACTTCAGCCTGTGATAAAACAGTTGACTTGTTCTGTTTGCAAAGCCTGGAAAAAAGACAGGAGACGTGTTTTACATCCAATGATCTCAGAAGAGGTTTTCTTCCAAGATAAATGTCTTGGAAGAAAATTGCTAATCTGTTTTTCTCACAGCTGTTCCCCTATTTCCTTGTGAATATGTATTTTTTCATATTTTAGATTAACATCTACACTGAGGGAGTAGGGAGGCTGTATGTGGCCCTGTACAGCCCGATGCCCACCTCTGTTTTAGTACAAGTAAGACAGTGTGCAAGTGTTTGCATGCAACTTTTAAACAAGAAATGTGAGTGCTGAGGACCTCTTTTTTTGTTGTTAGTGGTTTGATGAAATGTCTTTAAGTCTTATCGTATTTAACTTTTAAAATCTAGTATCATGACAAGGAATCAAAAAACTATTCCAGTTGCAAATCCAGAACAGTGCGCTTAAGGGATCAATATCATCCTCTTTTTTCTTAACAATTTTTTTTATCAATTCTTTCCACTTTGTTCTTTCTGCATGCTTTGCACATAAAGGAGGTCATCAGAGGTCAGCATTAACAATAACAGAGAGGTCAAAGGAGTTAAAGTGCTCAAAGCTGTGGTGTAATTTTACACCAACTGTTGCAGACATACATCTGCATTAATCAATGAAGGGATTCATATAGATTGGATCAATAAACAGAATTGAGAACAGCAGTGTGATCTATTAAACCGTTTTGATTTCCATCTCTCATCATAAAAACTCCACCTGGTGCTGAGCATCGCTTTAGTTCCATTTTTATTTTGATCACTCAGCTAAAAACAGATAAAACATGATTTTTTTTTTCTCCGGGAAAGGAGACAATCTGTTCTGTTCTCATCTTTTTATGTGATTTAAACATAAAGGTTGAATTTGAATATATGACTGTGAGGCAGATTTAAGCAGCTGAATATCTAACAATGAATAAAACATCATCTCCCGCCCGTATCTGACCCTCCATTATCAGTCTCATGACAGAGTCCTGGTCTGATTCTGAGGTGTGACACCTTAGCTTCCCTGGCCCACTTCTCCTTCACACCGTAAACCAGCGGTGTCCTCCGCTCACACCAATCCTTCCTCTTAATTATTGACCACTCCACACCACGCTCCTCCTGCATTATTCAGCACAGGGAGGTATGTCTAGAGACTTTGGCTCAGGATCTGTCTGGCCAAACGTTTCTTATGTTTGTCATTTTTTTGAATGACAACAGGATTTATTATATCATATTTGTATAATCACTGCAACTCCTCATTTTTGATTAATCAGTTAAGTTTTAATTTATGCAGAAAAACCTTAGACAGGGTTTCTGTAACCTTAAGTTTAATGTGAAAGCATTTGGCAAGTTTTTTTTAATGAATTGTATAAAAAAGAAATCAATTGCATTATCATGACAACAAAAAGAAGTCTTGTGCTCCCAGCTTTGTTTTATTTTTTTATATTTTTGTCAAAAAAAGATCCAAGACACGTCCTGTAAAGTGTTCAAGCTGTATGAGTATTAAATCAGTGTTTAGGTTCACAAAATTTTCTGCACATGGGAGGATTTTCAGGAGTTTGCATAGGAATTATAATGGATTTATGTGTAAACTACTAGACATTATTTAAAGCTTTAATGCCTTTTTGATTCTATGAATCATTTAGATGATTGAAGTTGCATTGTTTCAGATAATGCAGTATTGAAAAAGTTCAGGATATTTTGGAATTGTTCCTTCACATAGAAGTGAAAACACTCCCCTAATTATCTGATATTTGTCCTAATTCATGGACTCACTCTGTCATAATTTAAAGTTTTCACCCTTAAATGTTCATTCACTGACTTTTAAAACTTCAGCAGAAGTCCTAACATGGATCAGAAACAAGCTTAATAGGAGTCAGGATGGTATATCTTTAAGTGTCGGGATGCTGATGTGCATCTCTGTCCCTCAGACCTTCACGCAGCAGCTTCATCAGTCCATAATCATCTCTGCTGCTCTCTCCGCTCAGTAGTCGTCTCTTTGTGCCGAGCGTGTTGACATGGAGCTCACGAGGGCCGCAGAATCTCTGCCGTGTGGGTCAGTGGGTTTGTGTGTGTGTGTGTGTGTGTGTGTGTTGCTAATGGATCATGCAGGCACTGACTCACTGAGTGTTGTTCCACAGGTCTGTTTGCTCAGCTCTGCACGGTGTGTGATATATATGTGTGCGTGTGTGTCGGCCTATCACATGGTCCAAGTCCATCCTCTCTCCACCGTCCACTATCTCTCCGCTGCTTTGGTTGCTACAGACGACCACGTCTCTCGGCCCTCGCTTTGGAGCTTCAGGACGAAGCTGCTGCTGAAACAGCTGCTACATTTTTAAGTTCATCTCTCTGTTATTGTGCCCTCTTTGTGTCTCTGTTTGGTTTAAGGTTTGAGAAAAGAGGCGGATAAACGTGTCAGTAAATCTAAGAGGAGAAGAAGTGTGAGGAGAAAGCAGCAGGTCTGCAGACATGAGCAGCTTGACAGCCAATCAGAGGCGTTAAAAGCCTTTTTCTGTTCCAGGATGGAGAGACACTGACAGAGTGATAAAGATGAAACCAGAGTTCAGTCACTGAAACGAAACACCATTTACTGGATAACTTTCAGAGTAAATCTTCTTCTTTTAGTGTCATTTGTCACAACAGTATATCCATCCATCCATCCATCCATCCATCATTCAGTCTATCAATGTGTTATTACATCCATGCAACTGTCTACCCATCAATCAAACCAACAATCTATGGGTACATCTGTTAACCATTCTTTTTTTCTATCATGCATTCTTTCATTTAGCTGTATATCAGTCTATTCATCCATCTGTGTATTCATCCATCCATTTACCCATCCAACTATTCATTCGTCATTCGATCCAGAGATGTGTTTATACATCTATGCATTCGCCTACCTATCCATCAAACCAACAATCTATCTGTTCATCTGTTCATCAAGGTTTTTCTCTATCATCCATTATTTTATCCATACTTCTATCCATTTACCCATCCATCTGTGTATTCATCCTTCCATCCAACTATTCATCATTCGATCCATCACAGTGTTTATACATCCATATAATTGTTTGTCCATCAAACCATCCTTCTATCCATCCATTCATCTATCTATCCAACAAACTGTTTCATCCCTTTATCCATCCTTTTTTCTGTCATACATTCATCAATTCTTCTGTCCCATCATATGTCTCCCCTTTTCAGCTGCTTTTACAGCAGCAGCTGTGTCTGTTTTCTGAACATGCATACAGGACACAAGCATCCAGTTAAAGTTTCTATCAAGTAACACAGAAGTGTTAGCATGGCGTTCCTTAGGTCGTGACCAACATCCCACGTTAAGCTAAGAGTTTGTTTCGACATTTGTGATGATGGCGACGGGTTCGATGCCTCCTGTTTTACCAAATGTGCTTCAGTGTTCTCATCGATGGTTTTGTATCCCTAATTTGCAGAAACAGCATCTCTATTATGATCAAATGTTGCACTAAAGTACCCTTATCTTGTGTCCTCGCTGGCCCAAAGCTGTTGCTGAATCTAATTGCCGGTCTCATCTAAATCACATAACATCCCGTGCATCGTCCTGACACATGTACACCTCCCCTGTATGTGGTCCACTCTCACAAAGGCCATCACAGACGAGGAAATCACCACTTCAGGCTCAAAGACGGTAATTTTCTCATCACTGTGGTGAAATTTTAGCATGTAGTGGGAGTAAGAAGAGGCTGGGAGTTACAATTACACCCTGCAGAGAGAGGATGAGGAGCAGAGACAGCTTCGGGAGGGAGGAGGAGATGCTCGGTGAGAGAGGCAGAGAGATTTCCTCTGTTTTGAAGGGCCTGATTGTCCTCCACTCTCACTCCGGTCTTACTCTGGGATAACAGATGATTGGGTAATGGAGGGAGTGAATGTGGGGAATGTGGGCTTCTCTCAGTCAGCATCCTCTGAAAGTAAAGACAGATAAGTGAGTAGTCTTCTGTAAGGGCCGGCCAATTACAGTCACAGCAGTTTAGTCTTATCAGTCATGAGTTCAGATCCTCAGACAGGGATCTGTTTTCTTCTGGGGAAGACACACAGCCCTGTTTTACTGCTGTAAGTGTGGACGTGCAGTTCAAGCTGTTGAAAACATGTTTAAATGTGTAATTATTCTAAACAGATTATCCAAAACAGCAGCACCTTGTTGAGGGTTATTTGCAGTTTGAGCAGAAGATGGGAGATGATGAGGGGTCTTTGTTTCTGGTCCATCAGGAAAACTGCTGACATCAGCTCTCTGAAGCAGGAGTGGGCCTTAAGGATGGGAAACAGCAGCAGGTTACATCAGAAATGAGAGTTCAGACTAAAGAGGGGTTTTAAATTGATTTTATTGATCAGTCCTGCTCATCAATTGTTGATCTTTTGTTTTTTTTGTGTGATTAAAGTTGACTTCCACAGGTTTTCTGTCAGCAACCTCAAAGAAAAGGCACTCCTAAGATTCAATGCTCTGCTGGTTAACAATACACAAATGGCAGCATTACATGCTTAATTATCCCCATCCTAACATTACTACACCACCCTATAAACCACAAGTGATCAGTGACCAGACATATTCCTTTCAATCATCTGATCACATATCTTTAGTAAAAATCTGGAGACGCTATATTTTTCTTTATCAAGTGTGGCCAACACTGACCATAAAAGGAGCCACCGTAGGGATGAGAAAACTAATTCCAATTAAGAATGGGTAAAAAAAGTTCTCAAGGAACCAATATCATTTGTCTTTATGATTAGCAATTCCTAGGGGTGCACGATATTATCTGTTTGCTATGGGTTTTGGCCGATATTAGCCTAAAAGTTAAGTATCGGTATCAGCCGATATTGATAGTTTTGCAGATATGTACAGCTGATATATCAGCCGCACATATCGGCCATATATCGGCTGGTATAACGGCAAATTACACAAATGTACAATATTGATACACCCTCCCATCATTGCATGGGGACATTTAAAAATCAGGGGTTTCATTTTTCAAGAGTTATATGCTGTTTTTCTTGTTTTACTTCTGTTCCTCACAAAGAAACAAGTCCATTTTTGTTCAGTACAGAGCTTGTGCTCTTGACCAGAAATATCAGTATTGGTATCAGCGATAATGAATTAAAAAATATCAGCATATCGGATATCAGTAAAAATCCAATATTTTGCATCCCTAGTAATTCCCTCATCAATTTCTTTATTTCTTTCTGCGTGCCTTGCAAATCAAGGACATCATGCTCATATCAGAGGCCTGTTAGAGCTCAATATGTAACAATGACCCAAAATGTTACATAAAAAAATAGTAATAAAACCCGAAATGTAATAATTGATCAATAATGTAACAGAAGTGTTGAGCCTGAAATGTAATTAAAAAAATGTAATAAAACCCGAAATATAATAATTGGTCAATAATGTAACAAGATGCTGAGCCCAAAACGTAAAAACTTTTTGATCAAAATGTGACAACTAAACTCACCAAAGGTTAAAGAAAATGTTTAGGTCTCCAAAAAGCTGTAGGATGGGGCATTTTTGTGTGATACTACACTGTACATTGAAGCAATGATCCCTTTAATCCATAAATCATTGACTCACTCTGTGATGTAATAAAATTATTACACTATAAGGAATATTTTGCCTGCCCCGTAATGTAATAACTGACCTTAAATGTAAGAAATTGTCTCATTTTGATCAAAAAGTCATTACGTTTTGGGCTCAGCATCTTGTTACATCATCGACCCGTTATTACATTTTGGGTTTTATTCCATTGTTTTTTATTACATTTCGGGCTCAACGCTTGTTAAATTATTGACCACTTATTACATTTCGGGTTTTATTACATTTTTTTTATAACACTTTGGGTCATTGTTACATATCGAGCTCTAACAAGGCCATCAGCAGGAAATATCAGCAGAAAACATAAGAAGTCATAGAAGTCTTAATGCTGGTCCGGCTTCAACACAGACACGAGGCATTCCCCTTAGATCATTTCACTATTTTCCTTTTTCCAAGGCCACACCGGTGGGCCTCATGTCTTTGCATGTGAGTCTTACATGTCCTTTAAGGTGCTGCTGGGCACTTGGGGGTAAGGCCGACCAATGGGCCTGCCGATTTGTCGTGGATGAGGAGTGGACCAGCTGCTTTGCACATAATCAACGTATAGTCCGGTCTTGTGATTTATTTTGCCATTGATGGTGTGGAGCCCAAAATACTTCCTTGAAGTGACTTTGCATGTCCCCTACTTTCTCGATGTACTTCCTGTTGTTAAGGTCACCAGAGCATTGGGTGGTTGGGTTGCACTGGGAGCGCCCTCTGTTGGATTCAGGTGCCTCTAATGTTCTGCAGAACTTTGTTTTTCACTTTGAATGTATATTTGCACTCTGATTTTTACCCCCAGATATTCATTTATTATTTTTTAATGATACTGCAGTTTCCATCCTTTTGCCATTGAGACGAAGAACAGAGTGGTTTGAAATTTCCACACACTGATGGTTTATATCTCTAAGAAAGCAGAAACAGGTTTCACACTGTGATCTGGTCGTCACAGATGTTCCCAGATGTTGGTGTATGTTCTAAACCTGTGAGTTTGTTCTCGTCTGTTCATCGTCAGAGGAAGGACGCCGCTCCGCTCGCTCCCCTCACTTTAACGTTGAGGGAACTCCACTCTGCTGTTCTCCACCAACCACAGCTGCTGCACTCATTTGAAGCACTCGGCCTTTTGTCTATTGTGTAAGCATGTGTGTGTGTGTGTGTGTGTGTGTGTGTGTGTGTGTCACTCCGTCAGTGTGGGTGTAAGGTACATGGTGCTCAGGTTACTCATTTCTCTCTGGCACTCGCTCGCTTGCTCTGAGTCTGCAGAGAGGAACACACACACACACAGTCGACTATTTATAGATCACTTCTGGCCTACTTGGCAACAGGAAGGAGATGGAGACAAGGGAAAGGAACTATGGAGGCCAAGGAGGGACAAAATAGAAAAATGGAGCGGGCAACTGGAGCAAAGTCACTGCTGCTGCTCCAACCAGACAGGAAGATGATTAAAGTTACACCTAAAACAGAGTCTGAATGCTCTTGTTTGAGAAAAAGGCAGAATTTGCTGCTTTGGTTAAACAGTTTTGATTTGTTTGGGGCGTCAGGCAGGTGTGAGGGGCCCAAAGAGTCTGTAGGGTCAAACACACAAGAACTTGATACCAAACATCTACGGTGGCCAAGAAGGGCAACAAAGTGACGACAGCCACAACAACTTGCTTCCTTCTTTTTTCTTCTTTCTTTATTCATCTCAAACTTAAAAAAAGTCAAAAAATTATCCATTTATAGAACAAACAACTGCACCAAATGAACTGAACACGTATAAGTACAAAGACATGAATGTCAACACAACAAACCAGTTTGAGAAGAACCAGAACGCTCATCCAGTCCTGCCCCTTTCTTACGAATCAGATTCATTAATTGAGAATCAATAACAACTGCCTCAAGGAGTGAATATCATTCGTGTCTATGCTTAACAGTTGCCTTATCAACTCCTCCCTCTGTGTTCTGCATGCCTTGCAAATCAGAGACTTCATATTTTCACCAGAGGCAGTCAGCAGAGAGGATAACAAACAGGTCAAAGATGTGATCATGGCAGACGTTCAGGGTCCAAGCAGTAAAGGCAGGAGATACAGGATTATTTAAAGAAATAATGGGTTTTATTTTACCCAAGAGGACATTAATTTATAAACCAAAATGTTAAGAATCAGGTCTTTATGTCAACTAGATATAGCACCAAACAAACTAAACAAAAGATAAAGTTTTAGAGACAGAAGAGCATATATGACGGGGTTTGGCCAAACCAACTGAAACTCAAAGCAAAACTAACTCAGCCCAAATCCCCCGTGACATCAGCGGACTTGGTTCATCCCAATGAGCAGTACTAAAGTCCTGTCAGCCTTGGGCCACACCTTTTGCCCCCAACATCCAGGTAACTCGAAGAAAAGAGACCAGAAGTAATAAGAGAGAGTTGAGTGAAATCTACCAATTAATGCATTCTGCACAATAACTTTAAACAGTGCAAGACTTTAAGCAACTAATAAACTAATAAACTAAAAC
Organism: Cetoscarus ocellatus; assembly: GCA_037902135.1. Taxonomy (NCBI): domain Eukaryota; kingdom Metazoa; phylum Chordata; class Actinopteri; order Labriformes; family Labridae; genus Cetoscarus; species Cetoscarus ocellatus. Next base: position 188,749 of record JBAMNC010001299.1, read on the forward strand.
TGAATCAAAGTAATGCGTAGAAGTGCTTATAACAGAAAACAGAGGAGGTCAAAACTGTGGCTTCGTTAGTCTGTGTGGTTATATCTGCGATTTATAACAAGCGCGGAAATGCCATCAATTTGCAGGCACATTATGCATCAGTGCATTCAGTATAAGGAGTGTCTAACTTTGTTGGCACTGAAATCTTGTTTAGGTCTACTCACAGGAATCGATAAATAATCAGATCAATAGGCTGAATTGATAGTGGCATTGGTTTTAATAAAACTGTAACAGTTTTAATCCTTAATTGCACTACACTCTTACAATAAAGGTATTAAAGCACATCAAATTTAAAACACAGATCCAAATATTCAAAATCTTTGTTGATTTACTACAATTTATCACAAAACATTCATGAAAAATGTGCTAAAGTAAAGAAAAATGTAAGACTAAAATTATATGTCTCACCTGGAAAACCTAAGGTCAATTTTAGATAGATAGATAGATTATTAATCCTCTTTGTAAAATTCAGTATTATTATTATGATTATTGATATTATTGTGAGTCACCAATTAAGCTAATGAGCAGGTTTTTGGTCTGTAGAAGGAAAATGGTGTATTTAGAGGAAACCCACACAGGCATCGCAAACTCCACACAGAAAGCAGAAAGAACCTGGCATGAGAAATCTAACCAACAACCCCCTTCCTGTGAGCCGTGTGCACCAACCTGCTGCACCAACGGGCTGCCCAACAAACATACCAATTTATGGATTTATGGCAACAACATCGGAGCATTCAATGTCTTGTACAAGCCAACAAATTTGCATTCTTGGTTTTATATATATTTTTTATTTCCCTTTTTTCTACAAAACTAAACAGCCTCGGTTAGAAGTTAAAACCTTAAAGATTGTGAGAAATATATGTATTTTTGTGGTCTTCCAGGTTTCCCAAAATAAGTGGAGATTTGATAATCGTGGAGTGAGTAACCAGGCTAGAATGAAGTGCGACAGATGTGGTAACAGCGGGTTTTCCTGGAGATAGAAACACAGAGTGAGTCCACAGGGCCTCTGCTCGGCTGTGACTCAACTCCCCATTAAGAGAGCACGCTGTGTCTCCCTCTGTGAGTGTTTGTGTCCGTCAGTCATGAGGCTCTCATTAGGCTCCTCGGTCATATGTGCGCTCCCTCTGCTCCAGTCGGATTATCCGGTAAAGCAGCTCTCCGTACGTCATGAGATATGTTTATGTTTTCACGTGAGAGCAGAGGAAATATTTACATGTCTGCGTCTTCAGAGCGTCTTCAGCCTGCACTCGTTCACCTCCTGTTTTCTGCAGCAGGCTCAAACCTCTGACAGAGAAGATGACTTCACTTTGTAGTCAGAGCAGGCCCATGAAAGTCCTTATAGGGAAGTCAACATGGAGGTATTTCACCTTAATCCTGCACAGGAATTCAGTCTGCAGGCGTACCTACGGCGAGAGGAAACAGGGTATTAACATAGGTAGACAGCAGAAACACAGGAGCTGCAGTCGGTCCATGTTCTCTTTTTTGCCCCTTTAGTCATCATTTACAGGAAGATCTCTGCCAGTAACGCCTAATTTTAGATTCTTTCATGGAAGTGAGCTTGATAAAGTCATTATTTAGTCACAGGATCTTAATGCTGCTCTTTCAATACATTTAACTTCCTAAAATCTACCTTCACAAAGGTTGTTTGGTATAATCAGAGCCTATCGAACACACTGGGCTCACTGGCTCTGAAGGGAAATTTAACAAGTTTAAAAAAGCCCAAGCAAGACATTATTCTACTTCATCGTGGTTAAGAAATATTTTTTAATTAATATAATTTTTTTGGCCTTATTGATGGTTTAGAGACAGTGGATCGCCAGAAAGTGGACAAGAGAGCAGAAGATGGCACGCAGGAGGGGGACCACAGGTTTGAATGGAAACAGGGCTACAAGCATAAGAGCCTCACAATAAACTCACTGACCACTTTATTAGGCACACTTTGCTTTTACCAAGTTGGACCTCCTTCACCTCCAGAGCTCCTTAATTCTTCTAGGAGCTAAAACGTCCCTCAGAGATGTTGGTCCATATCTCCATGACAGCATCACACAGCTGCTGAACATCCATGAGGAGGATCTTCTGCTCCACCACATCCCAGAGGTGCTCTGTTGCAGAGGTCCTGGTGCAGCGCTGTGGAGAAGCAGAAGCAAATGATTTAATGACCATTTGTTTAGTAACTGAGATCCAAGGATGTTTTATTTCAAAAGGATGATCCTTGTTTATCTGCCTGTGCACCCATCCATCTGTACTCTGGACGTAGTTGTGAGTATTTTTACCTCTGAGGTTTGTAGCTGAAGGGATACTCAAGAGAGTTCAACTCCCTGATGTGGAAGTCAGTTCAGAGGTTAGAAAAAATAAAATACCATCATTAATCAATAGAAACATCAGATCGATGGGTGAAACTACACGGTCAGCACTGTATGCATGCACACAATGCAGCATGTCCTTCATGCTCAGATGGTGTAGTGGTTAAATAGTTACCATGTCAAAAGGTGACCTACAGCCAACTGGGTTCCTAAATGTCTTTGTTAATCAGCTGATTAAACAGAGTGAGTCCTCATGAACGGCTCTTTATTTGGGTTTGGAGACATGACCATGTCTGCCTCTGATCCTGTGTAATGTCATCTCCACATGTGTGATTGTTTGTTGTCCCCTGCTATTAGATTGAGATCTGGTGACTGTGGAGGCCACTGAAGTACAGAAAACTCACTGTCATGCTCAAGAAACCAGTTTGAGACTATTTGAGTTGGGGCTGGTTGAATAATTTCTGTTTCATTGTTGTCTTGATTTGAGCATTTGCAGTAAACACATCACAACAGTCTAACTTATTGCAGTAAAACTGAAAAATCATTTCAGATCAAACAAAGTTTAGTGCTTGCTGCTTTCAGACCTTGTGGTGCAGTTGGATGAAGCAATTACTGGCTGTTATTTATGTTTAAATTATTTGTGGTGGAGAAAAAGTGTCCTTGATTTCTCTTAGATTCAGAAAATAAACATGTAGATGTAAGTGTTGTGCAAAAAAGGAGCAAAGGCTAAAACACAATAAAATATCTTATGAGAGGTTTTTCGTTTGTTCAAGTTTTATTGTCTATATGGTTATCGCAATATTAAACAATGACCCTGCAAATCAGATCTTGCCCACAGGTCCAGTTTGATCTTTGTGCCTTGGCCAAAGTGGCCAAAAGCTGATGGCGGTATTTTGGTGCTGAAATGCTGGAATCGAGCCGCCTTGCTATGCCTGCCTCCACTGCCAAACAGCTAAGAAGATAGATGTTTGATAGATGGAGGATAAAGATAAAAATTACAGAAATGTAGGAAGATGCATGAAGGTAATCAAACAGTTTTATATCAGAGGAATGGATCCATCAAAACCTGAAGTCAGACTCTTATTTCATGCTTTTGAATTAAACAAAAACATTGACTAAGCTTCAGTAGGGGTCGTGCCAAAGCTTATGCAGTGGTTTCTCTGTAGTAATGATTATTTTATTTAATAAAAAATCATCAATAATTGGTTTCAAGGACTTCTTCTTTGGTTTTAGTATCATCTTCAGTTTGGTGGCTGCCCCGCTCCAGCGTGCATCCACATTCAGTCCGTGCAGCAGTGTTTCTGTGTTTAAGTTGACACAGCTGGTGGGCAGGATGTCAGCTTCAGGCTTCACTCTCTGTTTGTAATTCTCCCCGAAGAGAGCGGCCTTCCTACGCTATAAATAACCCTGTGTGTGTTTGTGTGTGTTTGTGTGTGTTTGTACCCAGAGAACGATCTTCACGCAGCTTGTCCGTGTGCGTGTGTGTGTTTTGTCTTTCCCTCTGTCCTCTGCTCCATGCGTCCCTGTATTTACTGTGTTTATGTGTTTGTGTTGTAATGATGATGATGAGTGTGTGTTCTGTGTCACACATGGAGGGACGGTGATTTGATTAGATGTGACAGCATAGAGACTAGGGCCGGGCAACATCTGATGTTTTCAGGATATGTTCATATATATAAATGAGATGAAGTTTAAGAAAATATTTATATCATTGAAGTAGATTCTCACCCTAATGCTCAGTAAGAAGACTGTTTACAGTACCGCTGAATAACCTTAATATGTTTTTTTTCTGCTGTGCACTGTGGGAAAAATACAGGAAGTCATTTGAAATAACTGCTGTGAAACTCAAAAGGATCAAATGACATCTAAACATGGAGGAAAAAAGCAGCAAACACGCCATTAAAATGATGCTGACGGTGTGTGATTCATCCATCACTCATCAGCTCGATCTGATCTGATGTTCCTATTGATTATTGATCAGTATTTATAAGCTCTGACCTCTGAATTGAATCCTTCCACGTCAGGAAGTTGAGCGCTCTCATGCTTGGACTGTTCAGAGATAAATAAATTTACAGCTATGTCGAGAGCACAGGTTAAACAGTGAGTTTATCTCTGGTTGTACTTTTTCATTCATCACAGCGCTGGCAGAGACAGCCTGCTGGTTTGAAGCATGTCCTTTAAGTCGCACATGTTCACATTGCAGCTTCAGTGTTTAAACAATCCATATTTCAGCCCTAGTGCTTGGATCTTTTTTACATCAAGAAAAAACATGCATTTTAGCACAAACATCCCAAATACCCTCGCATGCCCTCTTCAAAGTGAGGCAGATTGCATAAAACACAACATACTGCTTATTTTTATCTCATTTCACTTGTTTTTTTTCTTGAATAAATTTGATTTTTATTTGTGTAAAGATATAATTTTCATTTTTAATCATGCTTCTTCATGTTTCTAAGAGTGCTTTTTGGCTGAGATTCTTTTGCAGCCTGACAAAGGTGTTGAAATGTGCAGCAAGTTGACCTTAATGTAGCAGTGATCTGCATTTTCTATACTTGACTCTTCAGCTAAAAAACACAATTTTTACAGTTTGTACAATCAGCTCTCTCAGTGAGAGGCTGTAAACTCTGGAACAAATCACCAACAGAAATCAAACAACTGTGAAAATGAAATCTTTCACCAAAAAGGTCAAATGCTAATTAAAATTAAACCTACATGTTCTATACTTTATGCTAATCTTAACAATCAAACCTACTTTTCCGATTGTTTTAAAGCTTGAGGCCCCTTAAAAACGAGTTCACACTCTTGACCCTAGAGTCCCAAACTTGCCCCTCTCATTAAGTGTAATAAAAATGTCTTGTATAAATATCTTTCCCTTTCAGAGCATCAGATCTTTTGAACAACTTCGGACCTAACCATAGGTATTAAGGGTTTTTTTTATAATTATTTAATATTTTTATGTCTTTTTGTCATAAGAACCCCTGACTCTCTTGATCCAGAAAATAAAAAAAATCAGAAGCAGGAAATATCCTGCATATTAAGATTTCAGATTAAACATTGAAATCTTATCCTAAACGGGTTTTTCAAACCCCACAAACTTTTGGGCTTAGGAACCACATCACCTCCATATGATGCTGAAGAGAGTGTTTTTGTCTCGGTTGTTATCTCAGGGTTTCGGGGGTTTTTAATCTGTTCTCGACTGCTCTTCCTTTTTCCTCCCTCTCCTCCTCCTCCTCACGTTCAGAAATAACCCACATGTGGACGTTTATTTTTAGATCATTGAACTTGGAGACATATGTGAGAGTAGTTGTGTTCCTCTGAATGGGATGCCATCCCCTCTCTCTTTTCTCTCCTCACTCGCTTCATTCTTCCTCTTCGTCTATTTCTGTCTTTATTTCTTCTCCAGCCGAGGGGGGAGAGGTCAAGTGAGACTGATGTGTGTTTATGGCTCTTCAGAGAAATAACCAGAGTGTGTGCGCGTAATGGCTTTTCCTTCTTGTCCGCTTTTTGGCCCATTCTTCGGCTCTCGTGCATGAAATTGAAGCACAGATTCAAAGACAAAACAGGGCGCACTTTTACCTCGATAGCTGCAGAGAAGATTCAGCAGCAGTTAAGAGTGAGATGCATCTTTAATGTGGATGATAAATGGTTATTTTACAGGTTATTTCTCCTAATTCTGTCCTCTCTGTTCTCCTGCAGACGAGCATTAAGGAGGGATTGCTGCTGAAACAGACGAGCTCGTTCCAGAGGTGGAAAAAGCGTTACTTCAAACTGAGAGGACGAACTCTCTACTACGCCAAAGATGCCAAGGTATGGTTACCACAGGGTCTTTCTGTCAACTCAAGTGAGATTAAAACTCAAGCTGATGCTTCAAATGTGCAGCAAAAGTCAAAAAACTTCAACAAGGCTTATCATAGAGACTGGAAACAAAGTCTGAAGGTAACACTTTTGTTTAATTGTTCCATCTCCATTTCCCCTGTTTACCACCTTTATTTTCTTCATTTTCATGGAATTAAAAGCCTCTTTTTCAACTCCTGTCTGGTTTTACATGCCTCCTATCTTCTGGAGCACCCAGTTACCTCCTGCAAAACCAGCAGCTGCTCTTATGACAGTAACATGTTTAACTGTGCAGCATCAGGGGCTGATCTGTCATGTAGGGTTTGATACTGTCAAGGCAAAGTCAGGCATTGATTCGGCCCGCTGAATCTGGTTCTTCTGTCCCTCTGGTCCCTAAAGGTAACTTTGTGAATCCACAGTAAAGGAACGTCATCATCACTTGAGCCAAAGTCACTCGTATTTGGTTCATATTAGTTTCTTCTGCTGTAGCTGTGTCTTCCTAAAGCCATAGAGTGAAACAGCAGATTGTGAAATCAGTGCTGAAAAGCAGAACATATTTGTCATGCCAACCAGAGACTTCCTCTGAAATGTTTCACCCAATCATACAGCCCAGCCAACATAGTTTGGTGGCTTATTTAACACATAAAACTCACACAAATAGCTACACCTGCCAACAGCAGTGCACCCAGCAGCAGTCTGAGCTCGTCCTCCTTGAAGCTTCAGCCCTTTCATTGACTGATACAAGCCAGAGAACAGTGAAGAGACAGTGGTTAGACCAGGAAAGAGGGATTGAGAGTAGGGCAAGACATGGCCTCAGGTCAGGATCAAACCCAGGCCATAGATGGAAGCCTTAATATCAAAAGGTTATAGTATCTGCCAGATGTTGATTTACTGTCTTAACTGATGTTATGGCAGAGACTGACGCAGGGTTTGAGCAGCAGGAAATCATGCTCCCTGTCCTGCTACCTGCCTGCATTGAGTTTATTTTCGCCTGTGGTCATACCTGCTTGATTCATTTTTTTTACCTGCACATTCCTCATACCTGCTGGTACCTGACCTGGTGCAGGAACACTTCTGAGGAACTAAAAAACCTGCATGAAGAGAGTCTGCATCCGTGTAAGGTCCTTCATAAAGCTAGAAGGACAATGGCCTCACTTTGCTCCTTACTGGGGATATACTATCAGACAAAAAGCTTGAAGCTGGGCGTCCCTCAGCTGTTGACAAGACTCTTTTCTGCCCCTCTACACTTTCAGCTTAGATGCTTGTCAAAGAAAACTGCATCTGTTTTACAGAGGACATCAATACTCACCTCCACATACCTCCTCCCCTGCATCAGGACTCTGCGTCTTCAGAGAAAAAGTCGATTTTTTATGTGTGTGCCTGATGAAAAAACACACCAGACTGTCCCAGAGAAAAGACTTGATAGGTGTGCTGAACTAGAGAAAAATATAGAGTTTTTTGGTGATGCATTTCTGGTAATATGTCTCTGTGTGAACGGCCCTTTAGAGGCGTTTGGAAGGATTTTAATATCCTTCTGAAAATGAAAAATCCACCAGTGACTCCTTGTATTTTAGAGGCAAAGCTTATCGCGATTGTCAGATTTTATAATCTAACAGTTTGATTTGAAGTACATGTATTTACTCTTAGGTAAATCAGTTTATTTGACTTATTGTTTGATTTAAGGGTGTCCCGATCCAACTTTTTCACCTCCGATACGATACCGATATTGCAGCCTTGACTATTAGCCGATACCAATATTGATATCAGCAGGAATCATACATACTTTTATTACTTAATTTGTAGTATGGACTGTAAGAAAAGGGCCTGATCAAGGGAGATCACTCAAACAGAGAACAGTAGTTAGCAATAGTAGGTATGAGAAAAACTGACCCATTTGTTATTAACCAATGGGTTTAATAAAATTTACCTTAAACATAAGAATATACTACAATTAAATAAAATAAATGATAATAAATTAGAAGAGCCTGAAAAGTAACCTCAATAAATCCATAAATATATATATATATATATATATATTTTTTTTTTTTTTTAATTGCAAAATAACTACTTTGTTTAACTTAAACATAAGAATATTCTACAACTGAATTAAGTAAATAAAAAATACATTAGAATGGACTGCTTGTATCGGAGAGGTAATATCGGAGATTTTAGATGCAGGCTGATATAATCCGATATTTGTTTTTTTTGCTGATATCGGACCGATATTCGATATCAATATTGGATCGGGACACCCCTAATTTTTAATTTTTCATTATCAGTCATTTTTTTCTGTAATTTTCTTTCATTGTCCCCTAACCGTCTCTTCTCTTCCATTTCCTCCTAAGTTAAATAAAGTTACAAACGTTTATATTCTGTTTTATATCTTTACCTTTGTCCTCTGACCTAACCTTTCATTAAAGATCAGGTGTGTTGTGTGTGTTGTGTGTGTTGTGTGTGTGTGTTTGTGTGTGTGTGTTAGTCCGGCACCGCTCTGGCACGTTGGCAGGAGCGGGCGCTGCGCAGGGTGTCCAGGAGTCGGGTGTGTTGGCGAGTTCTGTCCGTGTGCTGGACGGGTGCTCGGCGCTCCCCTCCCCCTCTGGGTGTCAGCGGATCTGAGGAGGGCCTTGTGAGAATCCGGGTCAGCACAGAGCAGTCAGGGGCCGGAGGGGGTCCGATAGTCGTACTGCTTAACCTCACATAGTGATGCATTCATGTTATATGAGTTAACAGGTTCTCTAAATCTGAGATTAATAAACTCACAGGGCTGCAAAACAACAAACTGATCATTCCTAAACTTAAGCAGACCTTTTTTAACAAACTGAGGGAATCAGCCTCTTTTTATTCTCACATTTCATCATAGTTGTTCTCAGTTAAGATATTTTCAGTATAACATGAATGCACAATAAGGATTTAACCCAGGCAGGAAAGCAAAACACACGTCTTAGAAATGTAAGAATGTAAGACCGTGTTCATCTTTAACAGCTACAAAATAACTGTGTTTTGCTTTCCTTAAGCTTTAAGTCTCTTGATGGCCTGTCAGAAAGATTAAAAATAGACTAAATGAAGGATTATACATTCTTAAATGACTGTAGCTGTGTTTTGCAGTCATACTTATAAATAAAAAAAATAACCATAGACAGTATAAGAGAGAGAAGAAACCATCACCTCTGAGTATACAGTTTTAAGTCATTGTGGATATTAAGTCAGTAATGACCTTATTTATGATCAGATAGACTTTGAAGCAGTATGATAACTTCTAAAATATGATTAAGGTGAGTTGAAGCTAAAGCCACTCACAGGTAGGGCTGCACAGTAAGTCTAAGTTTTTGGAGTGTTGCATTATGAGCATTTGCCAACAGCACTTTGCAAAAAATCTGTTTTTTTTAAGCAGATAAAGAAAGTTCCTCAAAAAAGAAATCACTGCCTTCATATGTAATGAGGCAGTGATTTTGTAATCATGTAATGTTAGATGGAAATCAGGTTAACCAGCAGCTACTGTCAGATAAATTTGTGTTTATTTATCTGTTGGCAGCAAAAGGCTTTTGGATCGAATCTGGAATTCAGGAGAAACTTAATGCTCATAGCTGTAGCTGTGGTTAAACTGGATCCTTTGGAACTTGATATGATTACTTTAAAGCTGTAGTGCACATGCTGATTTTCTGATATCATAAATGCAAGAGAAAATAGACTAGAATAAAATGATATATTGTGTTTCATCTAAAGTATATTACTTAAATTTAAGTCTTCATAGTCCAACTAACCCAATTTGTTTAAATGGCTTCCTGTATTTTTGTAAAGTGCGATATTTTCATCACAGAAGGAAAAATGTTTGCCCTGCTATTTTTTCACAAGTATGATTCAACCTTTTTCCAGAGAAGTCAGTATGGTTGTTATTTAAATTTTAGGGATGCACAACATTGGATTTTTGCTGATATCTAATCTGCCGATAAGTCAACCTACAAAGATGGACTTGTTTCCTTTAATGTGATGGTCTATCTGTGTGAGGACAGATGTAAAACAAGAAAAACAACATTTGACTCTTGGAAAAAATGAAACTCTTGATTTTTAAATGTACAAATGGAGTGATGAGAGGGTGCAGATTTATAGTACATTGTGTATTTTGTTGATATTCCAGCCGATATAAGCACTGTAAATATCTGCAGAAATTTAAATATCCGCCCATACTACATTAACATATTAGGCTGATATCGGCTGATACTGATATCATACTGATAGTACTGTTTATCCCCAGTAAATTTTTAATATTTGTGTTTTAATAATATTGTCACCACCACCTTAAGAATACTTGAAGTTCATAAAACGAGTGGTTAATAATAAAGTAAGCTCAACCACTTCTCATATACAGTCTATGACTATTTTACAACCAGATCCTCATCAGTGATTGTGTTTTCCTCTGAATGGCCGGACAGAGATTGTGAGATCTTTAGATAAGTCCTCATTTCTTACCATCCATCCACTCTGGTGTCTCCACTTTGGCCTGGCTGGCTGTGCTGCCCTGCGTGTGTGTGTGTGTGTGTGTGTGTGTGTGTGTGTGTGTGTGTGTGTGGTAGGATGTTTAACACCGTCATCGATCCATTAACGTGGCTACATCTCAGCACTGAAGTCTTCTCTCTTTCTCCGTGTTGAAAATGCACAACACAGCCAGTGATCATTAACCAGGTACTGGTGTTATCAAATTGAGCTCCCTGGGCACCTTTAGGATCAACTTCAGTCAGCTGTGAAGTGTTGGGCTCTAATTTCCTGGCGCAGCTCAGGGTGGCGCAGCCTGGTGCACCCCGCGCAATGGTAATTTCGTGTGGCGCACCGCCGTGCGCAGCCAATTTGGCAGTTTGGTAGACCGGCTGCACTGAGATGGGTGTGACGGCGCACCAGGGGGAGGTGTCGACAGATTCAGCTTGGCGCAGTGACAATTTCGAGCCAAAAACCGTGCAGAAGGTGCGCTGAAAACCCGCCAGCTCCAACCTGGTCTATTCTTGGCGCAGGCGAGGCGCACTCGGGGCAGTGGTAATTTGGCTGACAGCGCACAGTGCGCACACGTCACCAAAACCTCACAGGCAGGTATCCAGAGTGTCAGGCACATTTCAATGCAATAAACAATCACAGCAACCACTATTTAATGTAACTGTCTGAACCAGCACATACATTTGTATCTATATTAATTGTCCCGTCACATCTGATGTCAGATCAGAGACGTTTGTCATAACTAACAAGTTCACATCTCTCAGCAGGCGCGGCGCAGGGTAGGTGCGCCCGCCTGCGCCTGGTCTACGAAATTAGAGCCCATTGTATTGATGAATCAAGCAGTCTTAATTAGTAACACAAGATTTCTAACAGTTGTGCTCAGTGCCAGGCTGATGACATCTAGGTCAGTTAAATCACCAGAAAAGGTTTCTCTAAGGTGTCGGGGGCCCAGCACAATGACCTCTGTCTGTCAC